>PVKU01010002.1:0-38498 GCA_004027475.1 Anoura caudifer | reverse complement strand
TTAAGGTAAAGAATTTGGGGATAAATTGGATATATATATATAAAATTTCAATACTGCTATATCAACAAGGTAGACAATTATGAGACAGATTTGGCCTTGTGCTTAGCTCTGCCAAGCTATAGCGATCAATGTTTTCTGAGTGTTTTTTCTGCATTCCATTGTGATAAGAAAAATTTCAAAATTACAAGCTGGACCACTTTCCAGGCGGCTGCTCTGTGCAGCCTAAAAATCTATCTTCTTCCCAAGCTCCATTTTCCGCAGCTGATCCATTCAATCCTGTGACGTATTTTCCATCTTCCACAGGGTACAAAAATCAAATAATTTTAGAAGCCACCGAAAGTGGGAGTAAATCTGGTGGCGGAGAGTAAAGAGGACTGTGTGTAATGAGAATGTATTTCCAGGCAGAAAGAATGAAAACAAAAACTCTCTGGACAAACGAAACATGCATGCTGGCCAGGTTTCCCTGTTAGCCACTAATTGCTGATATCTACACAGTCTAGTGTAATCATTATTTTCCCTAAGAAATCTCGTCTAATATTCTCACCTCCTTTTGTTTATCCTTTTGTTGTTCCTTTTTAATATATATCAAGTTTCAATTCCAGTATGCATTTGTTTGTATATTTGTAGTTGTTCTGAGTTTATACACCTCCTCTGTATAGACCAGAAGATTTTTCAGACTGATGGCATTATGTTATTATTATTATTATTATTATTATTATTATTATTATTATTTAAATCATTTTGTTTGTTAAAGTTAAGTAAAGTAGTACTCAACGGCTAGATATTCAATAGAAAGCTATTCTTTTGTGATAGTGCTGGGGCAAATACAAATGACTTTTCATTTCTTTCAAACATTAGTTTGTACAGAAATGAAATATGTGATCCAGAAAAAATAACATCCATCATTAATCATCACATCCCTGATGCTATATTAAAAACAGAAAGCAAAGAAAATCTTGTGTATACTTTGCCTATGGAAAGGACAAATAAATTTCCAGGTAACTTCAACATGATTATAACGGAATGAAATTTGGGAACAAGTGTTTACATTATTATTACAACTTTCATTGTTTAATGAATTTGGATTTTGTTTTAGGTTGAGTTTTCTTTTTTAAAAAATATATTTTATTGATTATGCTATTACAGTTGTCCCATTTCTCCCCCATCATTCCCCTCCACACCCCCTCCCACCCACATTCCCCCCTTTAGTTCATGTCCATGTGTCATAAGTTCTTTAGCTTCTACATTTCCCACACTATTCTTGCACTCCCCTGTCTATTTTCTACCTACTGTCTATGCTGCTTGGTCTCTGTACCTTTCCCCCCTCTCTCCTCCTCCCACTCCCCTGTTGCTAACCCTCCATGTGATCTCCATTTCTGTGTTTCTGCTCCTGGTCTAGTTGTTTGCTTAGTTTGCTTTTGTTTTAGGTGAGGTTGTTAATATCTGTGAGTTTGCTGTCTTTTTACTGTCCTATTTTTTATCTTCTTTTTCTTAGATAAGTCCCTTTAACATTTCATATAGTAAGGGCTTGGTGATGATGAACTCCTTTAACTTGACCTTATCTGAGAAGCACTTTATCTGCCCTTTCATTTAAATGACAGCTTTGCTGGAAGAGCAATCTTGGATGTAGGCCCTTGCCTTTCATGACTTGGAATACTTTTTTCCAGCCCCTTCTTGCTGGGAAGGTCTCTTTTGAGAAATCAGCTGACAGTCTGATGGGAACTCCTTTGTAGGTGACTTTGCCTTTATCCCTTGCTGCTTCTAGAATTCTCTCCTTCATTTTAATCTTGGCTAATGGAATTATGATGTGCCTTGGTGTGTTCCTCCTTGAGTCCACGTTCTTTGGGACTCTTTGAGCTTCCTGGGCTTCCTGGAAGACTATTTCCTTTGCCAGATTGGGAAGTTCTCCTTCATTATTTGTTCCAATAAGTTTTCCACTTGTTGCTCTTCCTCTTCCTCTTCTGATACCCCTATAATTCGGATGTTGGGACATTTAAAGAGGTCCTGGAGGTTCCTAAGCCTTTCCTCATTTTTTTGAATTCTTGTTTCTTCATTCTCTTCTGTTTGGTTGTTTCTTTCTTCCTTCTGGTCCACTCCATTGATTTGAGTCCCAGTTTTCCTCCCATCACTATTGGTTCCCTGAGCGTTTTTCTTCATTTCACTTATTGTAGCCTCCATTTGTTCCTCTAATTTGCTACCAAAATCAACCAATTCTGTGAGCTTCCTAATCACCAGTGCTTTGAACTGTGCTTCTTATAGGTTGACTACCAGTGCTATGAGCTCTGCATGTGATAGGTTGACCACCTCTTGGTCTCTCAGATGAATTAGCTCTGGGGCCGCGGTTGTTCTCCCTTTTGGGCCATCCTTGTTTTTTGTTTTTTTTTTTCCCTGTTGTTTTTTTTTTGTCTGGTTGCAGCTGTTAGGTAGTGAGGGGCGGAGCCTTAAGTGTTCACCAGGGCGGGGCAGCCCAGTTGCTGGGTTGTGATGCTGGATGTGGGGGCGGGATCCGAGAGGGAACAATGGCGCTTGCTCTGTGCTTTTTCGCGGATTCCAGTCCTTTCAACGTCTTTCCTCTATCAAATTGGGCCCTTCTGGTGCTGATTTCCATGAGGGTGGGCCTGCCCATGCTCTAGGACCCTGAGGGTCTCCCCAACAAACTCTCCTGTGAGGCTGGACTCCCTCCTGGCACCTCAGCCTCTACAAGTATTTTCAACGGGTGCTTTTAGGCTTCATTTCCCGGCACTGGGGCCCTGTGTCGCACAGTCTCTCTTGCTGCCCATTTTCCTGTGGTTTATCTGTGGGTGGAATGTGTGTCTGTGATCTGCCACTTTGTGCACCCCGCTTGGCCTCCTTGCGTTCGGCAATGCTGCCGCCTGCGTGGCTAGAGTGACTGAGTGCCCGGGACCACCACCGCCTTATCCCACAGCGATCCAACTCCACTAGCCACTGACTCTGCCCTCTTACTGGTCTGGGTGAATCGTTGTTGTCGGACTCCCACACAATTCGATTTTCTCTCTGTCCTGGTTGAGTTTTCTTTTTTCTTTCGTTGTATGTTTTTGTTGTCCTTAATCTTGGTTGTGAGAGGAGGCACAGTGTGTCCAGCTACGCCTCCATCTTGGCCGGAAGTCTAGGTTGAGTTTTCTAAGTAGAATGTGAGATGAGGATTTTAGTGTCATTTGTTTGGTAATTGATGCCTAGAAGCACCAGGGAATGGGGACATGAGAGAGGGAAGGGGAGGAAGGCAGGGAAGTTTGCCTTATCGAGCAGGTTATGGCAATAAGCAATCAAGGTGTAATACCCCTGGGAAAAATATATTAATAAGTAAGGGGCTTGGAAAGGAGTGAGAAAGCTGGGGTATTTGTTTGCCACTCCCTAGCCATCATTGGTTAAGAGATATGACCAGAGCATTAATTTTCTGACTCATCTGGCTTGTGCTCAGCATGAGCTTTAGCATATGACAGAGCCCAGAAAACAATGCCTTCAGGCAGGTGTTCTTAATAAGCAGATTTGCTGTTAAAGGTGAGTGTGGAAGAGATGGGGGTGGGGCATCAAGGTGTCTGCTACAGGTTCCATTTTGTATTTTAAATTAATTGGGTGCATATCTTTTCTTTGTTTGATGGCCAACTTACATGCTATTTGGATGACCCAGTACCTGTAGGAGAAATTGATGATTCAGGAGAGGGAGGGAGGGAGAGAAAAAGGGAGAGAGAGAGAGAGAAGATTACTTTGGAAAGTTCTTGAGATGACCAGAGGGGATGGAATTCAGAGCACAAGTCAAGAGGCAGCCTTTGGTGGGAGCAGCTACAAGTCTTCTACCTGTACAAAAGGAAGACCCAGAATGTGGGTAAGGGTACGTGCTGATGGTGTAGAGGTGAGAAGATGATGCTCTCTCCGATTGCTTATATTTCCTCAAAGACGTTCGCAGGAAGTTCATGAGCTGAGCACAGAGGATAGAGTGCAGGCAGTTTGCGGATAGAGGGAGAGGTCTGACATACTCATTTGAGAGAGGGAGAGCATTCTGGTGAAATTTTGCTTTTGCTTACTGTGATATTGCAAAGATATAAATTTTATGAACGATATTCTGCATCATCTTTTCAATATGTAAATTTGGCAGGTTTAGTTATCAGTGGTATTTCAAATGTATCTATTCCTGTCTGTGGCCTTAGACCTTTTCAGTGATCTTGATGAGAGTTCTGGCCAAGGCGTGATGAGTTATGACATTTCCATATCAACTCTGAATGAAGCCTTCATGAAAGTGGAAGGAACATCAACTATTGAACAAGGTAAATTCATTTGTACAAGTCATATCAAATCAATTTCCAAACAATCATGTATCAATTTAGTACATGTAATGACTTATACTTGATTACACTAAAGAACATGACTAGCCCCGGCTGGTGTGGCTCAGTGGATTGAGTGCTGGCCCATGAACCAAAAGGTTGCAGATTCAATTCCCAGTCCAGGCACATGCCTGGGTTGCAGGCCTGGTCCCCTGTTGGTTGCATGTGAGAGGCAACCAATGGGTATATCTCCTACACTTCGATGTTTATGCTCTCTAAAAATCAAACCTAAAAAAAATATTGGAAAAAGGAAAAGAACATGCCTAATCCCAAATTTGACTCTGCTGCTCTGGGAAGGGCTGCCATGGTTTCCTAATGTCATCACCAGGACTCACCACGGACCACTCCTGGAATATTCCAAATTCCTCTTCAGAAATTACTGGCTTCCTTTTCAGCAGCTTTCTTCTATCCCCAGATAGTCACTGCTTCTTGCATATTTTGAGGATATGAAAGCCTCCCAGTCAGGGTCATGAACTCTGAATAGATATTTTGTATAAAAATTGCTCTTAACTTGCTCATATACAATATCCCACTAAGGTCTGAATGGGGGAAAGGCTTAGGGTCATCTCTTGTGTATTTTAATGGGTGGTAACAGTAAGAGCGGTTATTGGTGGAGGGTTTATGCCAGACGTTTTGATCAATGGGTGGCTACATCGCACTGCATTTCTGCAATAACCGTGCTAACCGGTGTCGTTGGCACCATTTTGCACACGAGAAAATCGTACCTCATGTTCTCAGCTTAAGAGCGGTTAAGTGACTTGCCCCAAATAATACCACGTGTAAGTCATGTATTTGGAAATCAGGTACAGGTCACGTGGTTTCAGAGCTGGTAGTCTTTCACCTAGACTTCCACATTATTGCTAGCTTAATAGTAGGCATTTAGGCATTAGCGATTCACTATTTCTGTGGAGAAGATTTCTTGAAGCCCCTCAGAATACTGTTACCGGTAAGACTTTCTATGCCTTTTTAAAGACTAGACACAATGGGATCATCCTTTACTGACTTCTTTTGGTATGAATTCAGAATATTTGATAATGGAGTTTATTGAATGTGGACATGATAAACTTAATTTGTTGCTTACATTGTTTGCTTTGTAACAAACATCCTAAGACAGTTTTTCTCTAAAAAGAGAACACTGTGATGACTCCAGAGTGACAATAACATGCGTATACATGTGCATATGTGCTTATTCTGACCTCGCAGAGAAGAGCGGAGATGCAGAACACCTCTATGAAATGGAGCTGGCTCACTCTTCTCGTCCTGACATTCAGAAGACTGTGAGCGGCTTGGAACTCTGGAGAAGGCAGGTCTGTGCAATGGCGCGGCTCCGTTTCTTGAAGTTAAAACGTGGAAGGAAAGAACTTTTGATTCTGTAAGTATCAGAGTACTGTAGTTTTCCTGGGTAGTGAGTTTCAAGACAGGGTTAAACCAGAAAAAAAATTTACAACGAGAACATAATACCCAACATTCCTGCCAGAGGATGTACAAATGCAGCATTTGATTTTGCTGTCAGTGGGAGTACCTGTAAGTTAGCACGTGATGAGCCTTATACCCCGGTCTGTTTGGTTTCCATAGTTGGATTGCCTGCTGTTAATATAGCGATGTGTTTTTGTGCTGCGTAGCATGCTAAGGTGTGACGTTCAAAATTTTAGCACTGATCATTCTGGCTGGCATAAAGTTGATATTCTATGAATATTTGTGAAATGTCTGACTAAATAAATACAATTGCTATAGATTCATATGGTGATTTTTCTTTATTATAGACTGTTGGTACTTGGAATTGCACTGTACCCTGGGCTTGTGGAAGTGATATTTGATGCTGTATTAGTTCAAAAGAGTGACTGGGAATTCAAACCTGAATTGTATTTCCTTTCTCCTGGACAACTTCCCCAAGATCCTCTTACCAGCCTATTGATCATCAATAACACAGGTGAACAGAAAGACAAAATTCAAATCTAGAAATAAGTTATTTTTATGTAGAGGGGGAAAAGTGAGTTGTAAGAGTAGAAAATATGTATTTAGACTTTATGAATAGAAAAAAATGTCTGAAGAACTGTGCATATTTGCTCTGAGTTTAGGGGGTGATGGAGATAAAGAGACAGGGTACAAGGATCCTGGGTCACTACTTCACCTGGTGGAACGGAGCTGCTTATCCACCTGACTACCCTAGGTACTATGTGAAAGAGAAACTTCTGTATTGGTTGAACCACTCAATTTTGAGATCTCTTTGCTACAGCAGCTTAACTTCCACCTTAAATGTTATGCACACTGGTTGACGTATAGAGATCCGATACGATCTAGGAGGATGCCTTAATGCAATTTGGTACCTGTGCTCCTGTTATCCTAAATGATAGGTAATTGCTTTTGTCTAACTGCTTAATCTTCCTCTTTATTTAACTCTGAAGATTTTATGTCTTTGCCTAAAATATTAACAAAATATGTTCAGAATAGGAATTCTCTCTTGAAGAGTTCCCCTGCCCACTCCAATTTTCACATACATTTGTGACTCAGAATTCTAGATGTCTCCTCTTCAAACAAAAGTGGTCTTCTTATTTGTTTCTCATTCTTGTTATTCTCCATGCAGGTTTTAGAAAGTGAAGTTTATTCATTCTCCTACCTTAAAACTGAACGGCTTGCTAATTGTTTGATCTCCAAGATCTAGAATTGTTTCTTTACCTTTCAGTTGCCCCATGCATGTTTTCCTCCCCAGTTACTCTGAGCACAATACATGGTGTTCACTTGTTTATTTTTTTCTTTTCTTTGTATTCACTTGTTAGGTGTTTTGTCATTTAGGTTTGGAGCTTCTATGCCATCCTGTTCCCCTTTTTCTCAAAAACCCCACAATTGTTGATAAGATGTTCATCTTTAAATTGGAGAATCCCTGTTTGCCTAGGTGAATTTGGGTCACCATTAAGGTATCCACCCTGCCTCAAGTGACTATGGAGATGGAGCAGGCTATGTGACTAACTGTCCTATGATGCAAGGAAAGCTTAGTTTCTATGTGAACACCCCTTTCCCACCTGGTGGGAGGAATCCTAATTCATCTGGTGCTTGGCCCCGTTTTTCTGGTACCAGAACCCAATTCTGTCCTCAGCGTCCACTTGAAAGTCCAAATGAGCCAAAAATGAGAGTCCTTCTTTTTCCTTTTCCCATTAAAGTCTGTCTTTTAATTGTCTGGAGTTCCTGTAGGTCTTGCCCTGCAGTTTTCCCCAGGTAATGTCTCTTAGAAAGTAAGTTTGGGGACTTGTATTCTGAGGGCAAGTGCGGCTGCCACCTGCTCTGTGTGGAGCAGAGGGAGGGGCCTGTGGTCACCTTGCTCCAGGTGTGGTTAAACAGTTAACCAGTCTGACAGCTACTTCGGAGTCTGCTTTTCCCCTTGAATTCATCTGCTGGGTTTAGATATTAGGAAAGTTGGTTTTGCCTTTGTATTTGTTGGCCCCTGTGTGTCCTAGGCTGTGTGTTTTTCTTACCTCTTATTTCTCAGTTTTCTTCATTAGGAGCACATCAAAAACTTTGGTCTGTTACTGGCACTCTTTTCACTTCTCACTTCCTCATAAAAAATATACTTATGATGGTGGGGAGGGCTGGGGTGGTGGGCTGGGATGGGAGTAAAAGACAGAAAACTACAAGAACAACCATTAAAAATATATATATACTTATGAAATATATATGTATGTAATATATATGTAAAATACATCCCTGTGTTAAAATACATTCATATGTACACTTACATATATTTACTTTTTTGTTATTTGGAGAATACAGAAGCGAGAGGGGTGCTATTATTGGCCATTTTAGGCTAGCCAATCCAAGGCACTTCCCATACGATTATTGTATTCCCACAAATTATTGAGTTTAAATGTATTTTTTAACAAAGAGTCATAAAATCAAATCATATTGTCTTAATGGTCACATGCTAACTTACATTAAGTAGAATTACAAAGGTCACTCATCAGGAGCAAGGTGTGGCAAACAGAAGGTGGTACAGTGAGTTCTCTTTCAGGGGCCGACGTGATTATTATTGTGACATCCAAAGGGATATGCCTTCACGCAATAAAGGTATAAATTGTGCATGTGGCTTATTTTTTAAAATTGACCTATATGTTTTGTTTTATATGGCCTTCTGTTACTGATTGAATATTAGAATCAAATATTGAAGATTTTGTACAGTCACTGAAGCATCAGAACATCCTTTTGGAAATTGATGACTTTAAAAACAGAAATAGCCCTGAGGAGCTGTCGTACAACGGAGCTATTGTAGTTTCTGGTAAACAAAAGGTATGTTTGCCTCTCGCTTCTTGTTTTTGCTTTTATGAAAAAAAAATTAATGAAGTGCTACATTTTAACTATCTTAAAAACTGTGGAAAGTGAACCGAGCCAGTATGCAGCAACGTGACTCAAAATCATTTGAGGTCATTATCAAATAATCTGGGAAGCTTAATTAAATTTGTGTCACACATTTTCCAACATAATTTTTGAATTAGATGATTTTTTACAATTAAAATAGCTGAATATAATTGCATTATTCAAACCCGATAAAACGTTAGGGCTTAAACTTACCATCCAAGATAATTATGAATTAAAGGGATCCTATTCAATGGCTAACTACCCAAACTGGCTTTTTGTATTTGAAAAAATACATTAAATACTATCATAGCCGCTGAAGTCTCTGAGAAAATTTTTTTCAACCTACTCTCTTACCATGTTTCAATTTGGGTGAAGACTATAAGCAATAGAGATCTTTGCAGGAACAAGACTATCGAAAATACATCCTAATCATAAGTAAACTCTGAGTCATACTTACATTGGAAGTAAGGGAGTTCAATTCAGTGAAGCTACCTCTATTTCTTGCCACAAGGAGAAAAAAACAAAAGGCTTTGAAGGTGTATCATTGACTTCAGTTCTACCTCAACTAAGTGCATCATTAAAAAATATAATCTCAATGTCGGCAATGACATTGCTTGGCAGATGCTTTACTTGTTACTTATCCAACATGTTTATTACAGAAACTCTTAGTAATGTTTAAACAATATTGAGCCTCTTTTTCATAAACATGAAGAACATAAACATTGTCCTTGGAAGTGTAAAAATACTTCATGGCAGTGTAGCTACGAATGTTTTATGAACCCCATGCTTATCTCATATCCAGAAAAACAGGGTTTCTTCGCTTGCTCACTGCAAACTCACAGGGTTTCCTCATTAGGGCCACTTTTAAATTCCATCAGCTGAAATTCCTTATGAGCAAAATGAGGACAAAATGATTTAAAATTAGTAATACTAATAAAAATTCATATGGCTGACTGTGCCAGGGCCTAATACACACTATCCCATGTAAACTGTATAACAACCTATTTATCTATACACCTTTTCACAGATGAGGATGTGCCACTCAGAAAAGTCAGGGGACTTTGAAGATGGTCACACAGCTAGAATACGGCACTGTTACGATTTTATGTATAAAACCTTTTTCTTTGTTCTTCATTTAGAATTAACATCATCTCATTTGTGTTTATTTGAAGGATTATAGATTTTCAGCTTTATGCAATACCAAGAGACTACATTGTTTTCCTATTCTCATGAGTATTATCAGCAATGGGCTACTTCGAATGTTTAACCATACGCAACAGATTCGAACCGTGAGAAGCTCATATCCTTTTGTGAGTTCTGGCTTCGTTCCTTCTGAACAATTAGGAATTTGACAAGCCACCTGTATGTTCCCTCTTTAGCTTTTAAATATTTATAACTTATTTCCATCCCCCCCAAATTAATTTTGCCCTTATATATTAAGCAGATTATGTCTAACAGAGTATGATTTTTTTTCTTTACTATGATAATCAGAGAATTCTCATGGGGGAATTTTTTTCCGAATTGTGCCATAGTATCCCAGAAAATCTGAGAAGATACGTACTTGATTGCAGGAGTGTATTGGAGAGAGAATGAGACTGTGTGTGTGTGTGTTTATATACTGAATTGGAAACCAGGAACACATATAACCCTGTTTTAGTATCTCATGAATCTTATATAATTTGTTGGTGGATCCTTCGTTGACTACATTAGTGGACTGACTGATTTGAAGGACAGCCCACCAGTTCTGGGGCTATATGCTTTCTGATAATCCCTTCACCTACCTAGTCGCTCTACATTGCGGGGTGTCTGCCACACACAGGCTGCATTGTCAGGGTTCTTTGTCAGCTGGCTCTAGTGTGGCTTGACAACAGGAAGCAGTGCTTTTAGCCAGGACAGCAGAAGGATCTCGCACCCTGGCCTTCAGTGACATCACTCCCTTCCTTTGTCCCTCCTCCCCGGATGTGACAGGGGCTTCTCACATCATCATCCTTGGCTTTTCTGCTCTTTCCTCCCCTGTAGCCACTGCAGGATTAATTTCACTCTATTTGAAGTACTCGAGGTGGTTATTGGTTTTCTGGTTTAGAGCCCAGCGGATGCCCAAGAGGGATCTCTCAAAGCCGACTTCAACTGTTTCCAACCAGAACGTTGGAAGAGAGATAAACAGGACTAGAAGTGGAGCCTTCAAAAATGGAAGGTCATCTTGTAACAAAGGGGTCAAATTCAGTTTTGGATTCACTGCATCCATGGTTCTGGGGGCACACAGTGAAGCACATGGCCGGACTGTACTTGAGAGGTCAGCAGGTGGCATAGTCCTCTGCAAGCCAAAGTAGACTGACTAATTTTGAGTCAGGCCCTGAAAAGCAGGGACTGACTGTCCCTGAAAGCAGGGAAGGTTCAAGAGTGGTGGTGTCTGAAGGGAAGTCTCCAGAAGGTGGAACCAGCTGATAGTACCAAGAGATAGATGTTACTCCCTCTTTGGCCTCGTGTTGGTTCAAGATTAAGATGAATGGAGGCTCCATGGCTACACTCTTAGCTTCCCCAGTGGCAGAAAGCTTTCTTCTTTCAGTCATATGAAGACAGTAATACATTTTCCCACCTGCTGGAAAACTTCTAGGTACAGCTCCCGAAGCCTTACGGAAAACTTGAGAATTGTGGGATGATTTTGAGGTAGGCTACCGCCCAAGAAGCAGTCGCGTACCCTGCCTGAGCATAAGCCCAGCCTCAGGCAGACACTGATTCAGGGGCAGTGATTTAAAGTGCGTCTCCTGGAAGATGGGCTCAGTGGCATCGAGTTTTCTTTTTAGGTCTGTGCTTCAGAGCACATGAAGCTGGCTGCCGTAGTTCCCGCGTATCCATCCCTAGGTTTACTGAGAAACACCTGCTGCTCAAGCTTGAATAATCTGTTTCCCTAGGACCGGAATTCCTTAATTATTTTTTGTATTGTGGTAAAAAAAAAAAAGTAACATGAAATTTACCATCTTGACCATATTTAACTGTACAGTTCACTGGTGTTAAGTATATTCACATTGTTGCGCAAACAGGCCTCCAGAACTTTTTCATCTTGTACCATTAAAACACTATACCCATTAAATAAAAACTTTTCATTGCTCCTTTCCCTGGACCCTGGCAATCATCATTTTACTTTCTGTTTTTATGAAATTTGACTACTTTTGATACCTCATAAGAGGACAAGTGTATAGTATTTGTCTTTTTGTAACTGGCTTTCCCCTGGAATAATGTCCTCAAACTTCATTCAAGTGGTACCATGGGCCAAGATTTTCTTTTCTTTTCTTTTCTTTTCTTTTCTTTTCTTTTCTTTTTCTTTTCTTATCTTTTCTTTTTTAAGGCTGAATCGTATCCCATTGTATGTATACAGTACATTTTGTTTATCCATTGCTCTGTCCGTGGACATTAGGTCACTTCCCCCTCTAGGGTTCTGTGAATGGTGCTGCTATGAAATGTGTGGGCAGAGATACCTTTCAGGTCCTGCTTTCAATTCTTTTTCATATATACCCTCAAGTGGACCCCGGGTTATTTCTTATTCCCCCCTTTTGTTTTAAGTTTAACCCTCATGTTTCATAATCAGAAATTACCCACCCCCACTGCCATGCATAGATGTTGATGAACTAGACACACTTTTAATTTGATTTTTCCATATTTTGAACAGCATATTCATTGCAGTTATTAGTATTTGTGTAATTTTTAAAAAATATTCACTAGCTTAACATGCATCTTGTATTTGCAGAGTCTCATATGGACCTGGACTGGGCTGCCAGAACCCTCCTTCTTCTTACTTTCCATCGTGAGCTGTATTTCTCCTTACTTTGCCATGAGCAGTGTCAGCGATTACAAAGTAAGAGACAGGGAAGGAAAAAAAAAAAGTAACTTCAAGGAGCTTAATGCTGTGTTTTAAATGCTATTTGTTCAAAATGTTGTCCTGTGGGAAAAACATTTAAGCATATGTTTAATTTAGATATATCATTAAGCATTATTTCTAGCAAGTCAGAAATTTCCTTCTAAAAACACGAAATACTCCTGGACGCAAACAACAGGGTGGCAATTGTTGGGGGGAGGGGGGAGTGGAGGTGGAAGAAGGTATGAGAGGGATAAATGGTAGTGGAAAAATAGGATAAAAAATGAAACCGCAAAAACGCTTTTTATTTCAAAATTAACAGAAAAAGTACAATAATTTTTTCAGGGATTCAAGTTAAACATTACAAGGGGAATATTATAAAACTTTCAACTATATTATTTCTTAACTACAAAGAAGAAATCATAGATGCTGAAAAAGACCAGATTTAAGACTTGAATCCCTTTTTTACTGTGGGGAATACAGTTTTTTCTTACATTGGTATTTGGTTACACCCATTATCCAAGTGAAACAGTTCAGCGAGATTTAGGTGAGTCATCCTTCACAATTTTGAGCCAGCAACTCTCCCAAAGTGTATTAGATCATGGAGAACGGATTGTCCTCCAGGCCACAAATGATATTTCTTTTGCAAGGGATTCATTCCTTGATCATTATTAAATCTGCTTTTCTATTTATTATGCATAAGTTAAGGTGGTATTGTGAATCAAACCTATAAAATGAATTAATATACATTTTCAAAATAGTCACCTTAATGAAATTAGCAAATTTCCATTAAAGACTGTATGCATAATTAAAATTATTAGAAAATTTAAAAGTATTTGATTGGGTTGTATTTAACATGTCTTCCAATGTGTTTGTTTTGGATTTGGACTCTAACTGAATCTACATGTACTCTGTTTTTCCATCAGAAGAGAGTTAAGGCCCAGCTATGGGTTTCAGGCCTCTATCCTTCTGCCTACTGGTGTGGACAGGCCCTGGTGGATATCGGCCTCTTCATTTTTATTCTTCTTGTAGTGTATTCAATTTTCTACACAACATCTGTAGCACAGATTTTTGTCAAGACTGGAATTGTGTTTGGTTTGGTAAGTAACACCTTACGCAGAGATTGTCTTATAAGCTAATTCATGATAAATATTAACATTTGATATTTGACATAATCAAGACATTTTCATTTTAATTTTGTCCTAAACTAAAACAAAAAAAAAAACATGCAAAGTGCATGTTCAATAAAATGTTTTAAAATATTTGTAATTTAAATTTTCCCTCAATATTTTATTTTTTGACTTTGGTATTATTCATCTCATCTTTAGGTTATAATTACATTTGGTTATGCAGCTTCTCTCATCTTTTTGACATATGTGATATCATTTATTTTTGGCAAGCGGAGAAGAAACAGTGTCTTTTGGTCACTTTGCTTCTATATTGTAAGTATGTATACAAACATACAAATAGAGAGAAATAGAGTTCTATTTTCAACTTTCAGTGTACAGTAAATATATTCACTTTTGCCCTGAACAATGGGAAAATTAATACCTTAAAATTGCACCATAGAAAAAAGAAAGGATGTAACATGTTGCTGATTCAATAATGTTCCTGCAGAATTCACGTCCAACCCTTTGACTAGAGTTCGTGGAGTACCGTACAGGAAGTCTGAAGCTCAAAATGCCACTGTTGAGTTCATGAATCCTTCAGCATACAGGGCTTCCTCGTAACACTAGAACAAAAACTGACCTGATAACATTCAACAGTACAATCCATTTCTACAATCTTTAAGAAAGTGTCTTTTAACCTCAGATGCTAGTAATTTTAGAGACTGGAGATGTTTCTATACCTACAGCAGTACACTTGTTCACAAGTATGAATAAAAGATGACTGAAATTCCAAGATTCCTGAAAACTGGGATGGAGATATTTACCAAGACTCTGGATACCCAGAGTGCCTAATCCCAGAAGTTCAGGTGCACTTTAGCTGGTACTCTCACCTGGTGGTTAAACAGCTGGCTTGCAAACACAGCTCCCAACTCTTGGAACTGAAGTCCTGAAACCACCAGAGGAAGCCAACCAGAGGCCATCTGCTAAGAAAACACATCTGCCAGCGCCCACTCACTTCTGAAAGAAGTTAGCCTTAGACTGCCCTGGTCAGCAGGTAGCTGTTGACTCATCCCTTCTGGTTTGGCTTCTCCAGATTGTGTTTCCTGATATTTAGCAGGTTGTATTGATTACTACCCCACTTACCACCATCAGGACAACCCAACACAAGTTCGGAAGTTACAGAAAGACTTACGGAGATACCTCTCTTGGAAAACTGGCTTTGAGGCTGGCATGACAATCTGGTGCGCCAAAAGTCTTCCATTCATCCTTTGCATGGGAACTTTCATTCGGTCAACTTCTTATTGCCTGTGCCCAATGTAAACCCAGGTGTTGCGTAGGCAGTACAGATGTCAGTAGAAGAGAGCCTGACTAATAGTTGACTTCAGTCAGCGCTCTTGTATATGTCCAGCAAAAGGTTAACAAAGAATTTGTGCCCATACTTTGTATTTTCTAGTAGTTTTAATTCTGAATGAAGTCTTTATCAGGGCTGATGTTCAAGCAATGCCAGGGTTATTTGCTAATATGAGTGTTGACAGGTCCATTACTGCTAGCCTAATGGAAGCTAGAAGTATCCCCGTGAGTTCCCTCATAGACACTGGTTGAGCTTCTTTCCCTTCATTCCTAAATAATCAGCAGCCTAAGGTCATGGCTCCTTTTACTTTGTCCCTCCCATTCTTGTGTTGGTTCTCCTTAAACAGAAGCCATTCCAGACTGGGACAAATAGAAGTCTACTTGAATGTATTTTTGCTTTGTGTCAAGTGAAAAATCAGCCCCTGGTTCACCTTATACTCACAATTCTTCCTGGTTTGTATCGATTTGACAACATCTCAGATAGGGGAGTGTTTGGCCTCAAAGGCAGAACCAAACCTCATCAGCACCTTCTCCTTCAGCTTTCAGTGGGAAAGCCAAGCAGGGACAGAGCTCTTCTCGTGGACTTAGGCTCTGGAGTGAGGTTTGGGGTTGGAAAAAAATGTCCAGATTCTAGGAATTCAAAGTGCATCAGTTCTACAGAACATGACTTACCTTCCAGAACGTAGAACACCACAGTTTTCAAGAACAATAGCTTTCATCTCTTGGCTTAAAGGGTAGAGACCATTTCCCCTAATACTTTATAAGTATAACAAAGGGTGGAAGTCTAACGAGGGCAAATTTACCTCATACGTGGTAGACGGCAGAATGGAACCTGCGTTATCATATAATGAGTTCCTCTCTCATAAGTCCTCAGCTGTAAGAGCATAAATGAGCAAATGAAGAAATAGGGCTTTGTTATTTCTGGGAAAGTCATGATAAAGCAGAACACCTTTTCCATTAGTTTTGTGGACAAATGTGATAATTACCATGTTCTCATTGTGGTGGAACAAACCATGGCAAATAAAGGACCACATCAGAGATTCGAACATGCAACTCTGAAACACTGTGTTTTCCAAATTGAAAAACATCATTTTTCCAATTGAAGCACAGATGGTATCTACATCTGTGATTGAATACCATGTTTCCTTTGCTGCCACTATTTTTGAATTATTGTGTATTAAAATAAGGTGGTATTGCAGAGGCAAAGTAAATTTTTTAAAATAAAGTTTTTTGTTTAAAAATTTAAAAAATTGCATCAGTGTTATCTACACTTCTGATATATGTTTATAACTTCTGATTTTTACTTTTTGATATTTATCTATTTTAGTGTGCTTGTCTACTTATTTCATTTTTGTACCATTGAAAAGAAACACTTTTTTATGGAATACTGAGATGTCAGATTTGAAAAAATTCAAGATTACCTATGATAATTGCCCTCATTTTTTAGAGTGAAAATAATTAAGTAACTTATTTAAGGTCACACAAAAGCTAGTGACAGACTCAGGAACAAAACAGGTCTCAGAAAATAAGAGATGGCAGCATGGTCCACGGTACTGATGTAAAGTTGTGTTCATCCACATCTGGACTTTAGTAGGCTAAATTATACATCCTCACGGAGCCTCAAGCAGTTTGCAACATCTTTATGCCTGCTAAAAAGAATTTATAATTTCACTCAAAAAATGTATTGAGGGTAGGTACTATGATAATTGATCGTTCATCATGCAGTTAGTGTAAGTTTAAATCATGCCAATCTTAGGACTGAGGGGGTTTTTTTTATCACTCACAGGGTCATATATAAAAATGCATCACTTGCTGATGGTCAGTGCAGTTGTCATTTTGTGATCTTATGTGTACCTGGAGGGACAGTATATAGGCAATGTTTCCTCATCATTGAGTGAAGCCACAGTCAACAGTTAATTTGTTTCTAAAGTCCAGTGGTGGACCCAAGGGTGTGGCACTTCATGGGCATCTTAGGCCCTTGTCTAATAAGGACGCAGCCCATATTTCAGCCCAGTGGTAGAGGTATAGTAACACATCTTAGCACACCGGGCCATGGCACGTTTCCTTTGGTGCATTTCGGCATCGTCTCTTGTTCCGGTGGGTAAAAAGGAAGAAGAGAAAAAAATCACAAAAGTATAAACTTGGAGGTCTAGTAGAATAAGTGGAGTCAGCTAGGTGGACTAAAGGACTCAGTTATCAAGAACGAGGAGATAAGAAAAATATATAAAAGAGTGATATCATGGAAACTAAGAGAAGAGAAGTATGTAAACATGGACAGTTGTGCAATACCTTTGCAGAGAGATTGTGGAGGTGGTGAAATGAGCAAAGTCTTTTGTACTTGTCATCTAAAATGCTTATCCTGCTCTTACTGAATACTTGATGATAAGTTATTTGTTTTTTCCCCAATTGTCTTTCATATGTCATATTCTCCCAAAACTTGAAATTCCCCTAGGAGCAACATTCCCTTTTATGTAACAATTCCTCAAAATAGTATAGTTTTCTAACATACAGACTTAGCAATCACACTCACCCCGAGTTTTGAATTCCAGCTCTGTCGCTCACTGTGTTGTCTTGAGGGTGTTATTTAATGTCTCTGGACTCTAGATTTCCCATATATAAGGTGAGGGATAATGTGCACAATTACATGACAGAGTCGTGAGGATTAAAGTGCACAATGCATGCTAAATTCTTAATGCCTAGCATTTGTGTAATAGTCGATGAACTGAGTAACTCACTAGTTTTAAAACTTACTAGTGTTAGTATAATTAATACATTAATAAGACCTAGCAATGGTTTAATAAAGTGCTGAAAACATACTTATGGACTGATAAACTGATCCTTAAAACAGAAAATTAAATTATTTTCTGCTCCACCCCAACATTTACCAGAAGTTTAAAAGAAAATCAGTCCATTACAGTCAAAATGCACAATATCAGAAAAATCATTTATGTGGAATGGGCACTTAATGGAGCAAGTATGGCAATTAGAAAACTTCAGTCTAGGTGAGAGGCAGTATGGATTTTTTTATAAGGTCAAATATATTCAGGGTCCAGCAGAAGTAACACCTGCTTGAGTGTGGTTGGTAGGGTAATAATGTGGGTGTAATAACTTATAGTTTTAATTTGAACATTTCACCTAAAATGTCATATGCTGTGCTTGAGTGTGATATGGTTATGTTACAGAATTACATGATTATGATTTTTTAATAAATGATTTTGTAATAAAAAGGGGGTGTTATTCATGCTGGTTCCAGCATTCTCATTATCAAAAATTTATCCTTCCCCTTTTCCTTCTGGAAGGGGTTTATCTGCATGTAGGAAAATTCTGATACATAGGACAAGAACACCTACATCTTAAGTGTTTTCTCAAATATCAATAGACTGAATATGTTTGACATGCAATATATTTCAACTTGCCTTGCAGAGCTCAATGAACTTGCTAGAGATCCTTGTACTCAGAGGCTTATACGTACCTGCTGTAGTCTGGGGTATGATATTTATTCCCCAATTCGTGTTGGATGGATTTGTAGCTTTTGTGATGGAGGTAAGAAATATTATCAACTGTATCACTAATTTTGAATAGGCAACCTATTAAAATGCTTTGCCCAAATCTACAAAGACAGAGACTAGGCTACTGGTTTTCTGGAGCTGGGGTGGGAATGGGGAGTGACAAGAAATGCATATGATGGGTATGTTCTTAAGTGAAATTGTGGTGTTGCTCTCACAAGTCTGTAAATTTACTAAAAACCCTTCAATTGCACACTTAAAATAAGTGAATTTTATGGTGTAAAAAATTTAGCCTCAATAAAGCTATTAAAAAGAGCTTTGCCATGTGTACTTTGTAAAACTTAATTAGCTTATTCAAAACTAATGCCAGAGGGAAAAATGTTGCCTAGTTTAATGGGTATTTATGATCCATTGTGAAGAATACACTCAGGTACCAATATGATTCATTCATACAAAATATATGTTAAATCCTATTCTATGTTAGACACTATGCTGGTAATTGGGGACATCTGATGGATAAGATAGCACAGACCTACCTTTCAAGGAGCTTGGTGGAGACAAAGGCCAACCTCAAAGTAGTCAGTGCAAAGCACTAAAAGGTTGTAAAGGAGAAGGGCAGAGTTCCAAGCGCAGCTGGTATGCTCTGGAGAGTCTAATGAAAAGCAATGTTTAAACACAGTCCTGAAGAGTAAGAATTAGTGGGAGAGTGGGGCAGCAGGTGAGCATGTTCTGCAGAGGGAAGCAATGGCATTGAAGAAGGAGAGACCAGGAAGTGTTAAATACGCTGAGTGTGATTCAAATGGAAAGAAATGTACAATGAGAGGAGCAGAAGAGCGAGGTCAAGAACATACTTTTGGAGGCCCTGCATCATCTTGCATGAAGCAGCTTTAAACAAAGGAGAGAGGGCTTCCCCAAGGTTGTGTTCTTGAGAGTCTGGAAAAGCCTTCCATCTGTAAAAACACATTTCTGTTGACTGAGCAATGTCTGAAATTCCGAATTGAAAATTTATTCCTTTGTAAAGCATTTTTCTCCTAAAATAGAAGCAGACCTGCAAAGTGAAATACATTACCCTAGACCTGTCACACATTACTGAGGAGTTGTGAATTACTTGCTGAATGCATTAATTGATAGAGAAAGAATCACACAAGGGGACTAATTATTCTGGTGGAAATAATCATCACTGGGGTGGGAAAGGACCCTGAAAAGGCTGGCGGTGGCTCTGTAGGACAAACACTGTCGATGCCTACAATTCATCACGATGATGTCATCTCTCTCTTATGCTTTCAGTTGCTTTTCAGCAAACATTAAACTAAAATATTAAAGAAAAAAGAGGAATCGGTAAAGATAAACATAGAGAGACATTCAGAGTTGAGTAGGGGGGTTTCCTCATGTCTCAGAAGGGAATTGCTTGTCACCAGTACACATAGGAGACTCAAGGTTAAGGACAATATTCAATATGTGACATTCCATATTATTTAAATAGAGATTGTAAAGCTGATGACTTTTCATTTAGCCACTTATTGTTTGCCTTTGCAGAGAATCTTTGATCACCGAAGAACTGATGACCAATATTACATTCTGAGCGGAGCTGATTTACTCATATGCCTAATAGTAAGAAGGTTTTTCTAACTCACCACCTATTTTTTGAGGGGGGGGGGTAGTTATCATTTATTATAACAACTATTTGGTCTAGACATAAGTGTGACAACTTTAAAGGTGTTGTAGTATTAGAATAAGCAATTACATTCCAACATGATTCTGAAGCCTAGAGTTACTTTTTTCTATGCATGAATGGATGGTATAAATCCAGAATTCAATGTGAAATTATATTTTATGTTTATTTATTCTGTATACAGCCCCCTCCAAATTTGAGAGAGCTTGTCAAAAATACAGATCAAACATGCCCTGCCTGGGTGGTTCAGTTGGTAGGAGCACCATCCTGTACACCAAAAGGCCGTGGGTTTGATTCCCAGTCAGGACACATTCCCAAGTTGAGGGCTCCATCCTTGGTTGGGACATACGTGGGAGGCAAATGATCAATGTTTCTCTCTCCCTTCCTTTCTCTCTAAAATCAATAAAAAACATATCCTCAGGTAAGGATTTAAAAACATACAGATGAAGCATAACTTAAATTCTTTGAATTAGAGGTAAAAAAGCAAAAGCTGAATAATTAAAATGAAAGGGAAAAAATGACAATGTTGATATACTTAGACTGAAGGAAGCTGCTGTCTTTGAATACAATGCATTGATACTTCTTCAGGCATAGGAGCAAATGCAGAGAGAAGTCCCTCCCCTCGTGGAGTTTATTTTTTGGTAAAAGAAGACAGATAATAAACTAAATAGTTACTGTATACCATGTCAGGTGGGTGGTCAGGAAAGGGCTGGCTGAGAAATAAGGATCAGAGGAAGGCAGGAAGCAACCTGTAAAGATAGCTTGGGGAAGAACATTCCAGTAAGAGGGGACAAGAGTCACCCTGGCTTGTTCCAGGGTCAAGCAGGAGACCTGTCTGGTTGTGGCAGAGTGACCAAAGAGGAGAGTGGTCCCAGAGAAGGTCCAAAGTAATAGGGTGATGTGCAGGCAGATAGAAGGGGTGACACAGAGTATTCTTGGTCACTCTGAGGATTTTGACTTGACTTTGAGTGACCCAGGAGTAATTGGAGAGTTTTCGGCAAAGTGCTGTGTCAGGACATGTTTTAAGAGGAGCTCTAGTGGCTGTGTTGAGAATAGATGTTTGGTGCAAGGGGAGAAGAGGGAGACCAGGGAGAAAGGTGCTATGATATCATTATATATTTCTTCTTTTTGTAATAATGAGAAATGATAACAACCTGGGCCTCGGTGGGGGCAGCACAAATACGGGTGAGAAGTCGTTGGGTTCTGGGTAATTCTGAAGGCAAAACAGAATTTGCTGGCAGACTGAACGCAGGTTGTGAGAAGAAAGGGGCCAGGCCCCACTAAACCAGATTGTCACTGTGTCGCTGGCCATCTCCCCTGATTTGTAAGATGATCCACATCCATTCTACCTGAACGCAAAAGGCCACCAATTTAATTCAAATGTTTAAATAATATTTGTGAACGAAATGCCTAAATAGAACTCTTTCTCTTTGCTCCTAGCCTTACCTTCAGGCTTTGCTATTCATTTTTGTTCTAAGATGCCTGGAAATAAAGTATGGGCAGAAAATAATGCAAAAGGATCCTGTTTTCAGGTCGGGTAAAGCTTCGTTTCTTACTTACTATCACATTTTAATATTCCTAGTAGTGGCTGTACTATCAGCCTGTTGAGGCAGATTTTTCTTTACAATGTGACCAGCATGCTGACTTTTGTGACAGTCAGTGGCTTGCTGGCTTCCTGTGGAGAGACAGGGCTCCCAGGCAGAGTTCCGACACTGACCACCAGAGGGAAGCTTTCAGTGCCGCAAAGATTTAATGAGCGCTCCAGTGTGCATTCTGCAATCCAAGATGGTTACATATCCCTGAACAGAAGAGATGGGGTGGAATTGGTTGAGCAACTTAGCTGCGAGAGCTTCACCAGCGGCGGGGGGGGGGGGGGGACTCCAGAAAGGGTGAACGATAAGAGATGCTAAGGCAATCGTTGGGTCAATTAGATGGGCTCAGAGTAAACAGAGGAAATGTAGGTGACCTGATTTTTAAAGAAGCAGTAACACTTGCCAGCAGATTGGAAAATGTCAAGGATACTAACTGGAAGAATGGGAACCACACTGCAAAAGTGATTCTGGCTACCAGGGTGGGAATTTGGGGCAGATGCAGAAGCAGCGTTGATGGGGTCATCATCAGCAGCTGACTGAAAGAAAGGGACGATGGTAAAATCACCAGGGGGCTGATTTTTGATCCACCTTTGACAACGAGAAAGATCACATGGCATTCATTTTCATGTTCTCCACAGAATTTCCCCCCAGAGAAGAGAGGCCCAACCGTCTGCAGAGGAGCCTGTCAATGAAGACGAAGATGTTCAAGCAGAAAGAAGAAGGACAGCAACTGCCCTGACCACTTCAGACTCAGAGGAGGTAGAAAAGCAAGTGGCAAAGTGCATGCTAATGGAACTATCCAAGAACTGTCAATAATAGACATTGATGTGGTGGTTTTCATTTTGAAAATTTGGCCTTTGGTGCATTTCCACAATTCTTTAACGTGCAGGCACTTCTTTGGGGTATCCTGGAAGCTCTAAGAAGCACACAAAGCATAATGGCTCTCTTCCCCTTTTGAGAAAAAAAAATGGACTTTGATGATTAGACCTATAATTTCAAAACCAGAAATTTCATGGGTTGCGGAATTTATGTGAGTGAAATCTGTTACAAAATGCTAAGTAGAGATTAAAGTTTTAAGGGTTATTCTTTTCTTTGACATACATGTTGTGATATTCCCATGAGTGAGACACTTCTGTTCTGGGAAGGCAATGGGCCAGCTTTCCTAAAATTACGCTGTTTTGCTCCACTCGGTTAGGAGCAAGAAACATCAGTGAGTGTGTGTTACATTTGAAACAAGCAACAGGATTACCCTCAACTCAAAAGACAATTTGGTTCATGACATAAGGCATGAAGGATTTCAATAGGGAGAACATGGGAACATAAAGTCTCTGAAGTTTAAGAGGAAAATCAATTGTCATCTATTCCAGAAACCCGTCATAATTGCTAGCTGTCTGCACAAAAAATATGCAGGCCGGAAGAAAAATTGCTTTTCTAAGAGGAAGAAGAAAGTAGCAGCAAGAAATATCTCCTTCTGCGTTAAAAAAGGTTTGGAAGAGCCACTTTTTTATTCATTATTTTTAGAAATGTACACGAAATACCTGTGTCGTGGGCTCCCCTGTACCTGCTGAAGTATTCATTCGTTCCTTTAACATACATTTTTTGAGTGTCCCAGGGACTGGTTTGGGTTCTGAAAATACAATTATGAAGTAAATAAGCAAGTTCCTGTCTACATGGATTTTACATTGTAAGAGGGGTCAATAAACAGAAATAACTTATCAAGAAAAGTCTCAAAGATTACATAGGCAAGTTGTATGTGGAACATTCAAATGTGTGAAATGGTATGTGTGACCTGGGGCTGCCTTCACTTAGGGTCAGGGAAGACCTTCCTTCAGCAGTAACACTTAAGCCACCATCCTGGCCATGAGAAGGTGTCTGCTACGGAACCTGAAGAAATAAGATTGCCCCAGGCAGAGGAAACAGCAGGGGTGGGACTCAGACCAGGGGATGCCTTGGGAGGGGTTGAGGCACACCCAGAGAGGCCAGGGGCTGCATGGGCGGGGGAAGGGACGCAGCTTTGTGAAATATGGCAGAGTTCAAGTATTATATCAAGTTACTGGGATGCTACTGGAGGGTTTTAAGACAGTGTTTTGGCACAATTAAATTTATGTTTTGAGAAAACACACACACACTGGCTACTGCTTGTTTATAAATTTGGGTTGTGGACAAGTCAAGAGACTTTTATGTGAGTTCAGAGGAAAGATGGCTTGGACACAGGTAGTGGAATTGGGGATGGAGATGATGCCCCTGACTTCCCAAGTTTAGGAGTCACTTACCCATGGAGTCTGCACATCAGCCATCTGCTACAGAAAACAGTTGGGGCCCTTTTTTCACTAAAAAAAAAAAAAAAAAAAAAAGGAAAAAGAAAGAAAGTATTGACATCAAATTCATAAGCTTTTACCAATACTTTCTATAATTATAGGAGTAAAAGGACATGTTTTGGTGGGTTGCATATGTGTTATAAATTTCAAAATGATACTGAAGGGTTATTAAATAAGGTTATTGAAGTCCATGTCCATGAGTCCTTTTTCCTTTTTGCTCAATACCTCCACCCCCTTGTAGAGGGTAGGGGTATAAGGAGACTAAATGGTAATGGGAAAAAAATACAGTAACATAAAAAAGAAGGTAATTAAAAACAGTTTTATGTTCATCAGTATCTCACTTCCGGTATTGCTCATTAGTGGTTCTCTTTCAGGTGAAATATTGGGGTTGCTAGGACCCAATGGCGCTGGCAAAAGCTCGTCTGTTAAAATGGTGTCTGGGGTCACAGAGCCAACAGCTGGCAAGGTAGTAAAAAATTAAGAACTGTTCCCTTTCCCAGAAGAGACATTTCATGATAAATATACATTATATCTTTGTATGGCTATGCTTTTAGTCATTTAAAAAGTTAAGTAATTTCTATATTTCTCTGATGCTCAAAAAGAATGTAGATACGTGTTAGCTTTATGCCCGTTTCTTGAGTTATTGCGTGATCAGAGAAAAGGCTACACATATTTCTAAAACCAGTTTCCTTTCTTAGGTGGAACTGAGAGGATATAGTGCAGTTGGGAGGCATCGGGGAGATGGCACAGTCAAGTTCCTGGGGTACTGCCCTCAGGAGGATGCGCTGTGGCCCAACCTGACGGTGAGGCATCACCTGGAGGTGTTCGCTGCAGTGAAAGGGCTCAGGAAGGCGGACGCCGCAGTCGCCATCGCACGGTACAGAGAGAGACGAGTGGTTTCTTTGTGTCGAGAGGCAGGGAAGCTATGCATTGATGATGAACTCACTAGTAAAGAATGTGGAGTAGAACAGACACATGCACTTTTTCAGAGCGTGTCAGTGGTAAAGCAGGGAAGAAGGGCAAGAGCTGTTTTTGACAAGTTGAATGCATCATCATCCATTTCAGTTCCAAATGCAGAATTCAACTCACTCTTTAAAACTTTTTATGAGATGAAAAAATCTTTCACGTCCCATAATAAACTGTGATTTTCTCTTGGTCCTTGGAGTTACAGTGTTGAGAATAATAGCACCCAGCTTTCCCCCAAGGCTGTTATTCCTCTGCATGATGGCATTTTCCCCGAATCCTCTCTCCATCTGACATTCTCTTCCTGTTTCCCATCAGATTGGTGGGTACATTCAAACTGTATAAACTGCTGAATGTCCCAGTGCAGAAATTAACAGCAGGAGCCAGTAGAAAGGTATGTGAGGTGTATTGATGTTCTGAGGGCGGGACATGGTGGTAGTAGCAGCAACTAGGGGTGTTTCTCTGCATTTCAGTTGGGTTTTGTGCTGAGCATCCTGGGAAATTCTCCTATCCTGCTTCTGGATGAACCATGTACAGGCATGGATCCTATAGGACAGCAGCAAATGTGGTGAGAATTATCCCCTCAGAGCCAGAAGAATAAATCTTACATAAAAGATGCATTTTTAAACTGACCTTAGAAAATCAAATCCACTGGTTCCCAGTTTGATGAAGATAATCCACGTTATTAGGATAACAAATATTTAACAAACAGATTCTCTGATGTTGTATCATATTCACGTGATATTTACATTTAAAGAAAATCAAAACAAAAACTCTAAGGATTTTGTTGGAGTTTTAGGTATTGCCATTTCCAGTGTATTTTCATCTTGTCTTTTAATTATTGAGATGTCTGTAACTGTTTCCTTAGGAACTATGAAGTTAGTGACATAGTGTCCCAATTTCTCTTTCCCCCTTTTATCTAAGCTGTCGAATTGATGTGACTTTTCTTAATTTTTAAATTCTTTTTAGTTTCCTATCTAAGATTTTCAGTTTGGACTCATACAATTTTCCCGTCCGGTTTCCTATTTGTGACTGCTCAACTTTTAAAAAGAACTTCATCGTGGAAAGTTTATACAGATGCAAAGAGAATCATTTATGAACCATTCTATCCATCACCCAGTTTCAACAGTTACCCGTAGAAGGCCAATGTTTCTTCACCTATACCTCCACCCACTTTCTTTCCTCACTCACCAATTATTTTGAAGCAAATACTAGGTGGCATGTCCTTTATTTAGAAATATTTCAGTTAGTTTCTACAGAAGGTATGGGCTTTTTAAAATTTAACCAGAATACCATTATCACCCCTAAAAATATTTAGAACTTTCCTTTATGTTATAAAAACCCTAGTCTGTAGTTCCATTTCCCTGTTTTTTAAAAATTAGGATCTAAATATGATTCATAAACTATATTTTGCCTATAAAATTTCCCCTTCATCTCTTTTTTCCCCATGCTCTTTGTTTTAATGGTGTTGATTTTTTTTTGGGGGGGTGCTTACTTCAGGCAGATGATCCAGGCAGCCATTAAAAACACAGAGAAGGGGGCCCTCCTGACCACTCATTCCCTGGCCGAGGCCGAGGCCATTTGTGACCGCATTGCCATCATGGTGTCCGGAAGGCTGAGGTGGGCGTCTTTCCATAGCTTTCCCTTCACCCCCAAAACGATATTTCCTGTGAAAAGGGGACATTCCCCCTGAGAAGCTGGAGTTCTTTTCAGCTCCCTCAGTGATGTCCTTTCCCTTACCTTTAAAATTTAAGACTAATGTAAAAGATTTCGGGGGCAGTATTTATTCCAGCATGTTTTCCTTCTTGTCCTTAGATGCATTGGCTCCATCCAACACCTGAAAAGCAAACTTTGCAAGGATTACATCCTAGAACTAAAAGTGAAGGAAACTTCTCAAGAGACTTTGGTCCACGCTGAGATTCTGAAGCTTTTCCCACAGGCGGCGCGGCAAGAAAGGTGAAAGCTTTGCTTTTGGAGAAACCTGTTGGCTTTACCTACTTGATGGTTCCTTTTCTGTTTGGTGGAACTTCAGGGTGATTTGGCTTCATAGTGAAAGTTAGGGACCTCAATCAAAAACTGACTTGTTGAGTCTTGCAGATTCTGAGATTTGGGAATTAACTAGGAAGCTGCGTCCCCCAAGGAAGCCTGGGAGCACAGCTTTCTGGTTCTCCTCTGCCACCCAAGGCTGAACCCTTTCTCTGGAGGGGGCTTGGAAAAATTGGGGGGAAGGAATTCCTGAGGGCTCAAACCTACACAGGAGTGCAGTCAGGCCCATGGTGCCCTTCCCAGACCTCCCTGTAAATACTTATAATTTAAAAGACATTACTATTTAGGGTGAATCTCCTTCATAGAGTACAAATAGCAACTGAGAGAATCAAGGAATATTCCTTTAATGGACTTTTCATGCCTGAAAGTGGAGACTAGAAAGGGGTGTGTGTGTGTGTGTGTATGTTATTGATGAGGAGGCAAGGTGGAGCAGAAACTGAATTTGAAAGTCCTTGGAGAGATAAGCACTTCAAAGAAGCAGACCATAACTACTATTTTCATTTTAGCACAGTAATATATTATCTGAGGCACATGCCAGGCACGTAACGATCCTATTCTTAGACCTCTGGTGTCACAAATCTGAGAAATGGTTTTGATACAGGTGGGAAGATCACAAGTGGTAAGGCTGGAAGAGCGGCACCTGGGAGGCAGAAGGCTGGTCCTGGAAGTCCGGGCAGCTGTCAGGCTACTGGAGAGCAGCAGACTTCTGCTGGGGAGGGAACTGAGAGCAGGGGCATGGGGCTCACAGCCAGAAGTCACATGTGGACCCGTGGCTCCCCAAACCAGTCCTGGCTCTTCTCTCCTCAGAGGTCAGGGGCGTTGTTAAAGCCTTTGGACTCCCTCCCCTCTTATGACCCTCTTTCCCAACCTCGTATCTCTCTTTCCATAGCTTTCTGGTGATAAGGATAAAGTATTCAGTTGGGACGAATTGCAGCCTAATTTGAAGTAACTAATTCTGAATTAGTTCAGAATATCTGTGTTCAACAAGGAAAAGGTTTGTGTAAACTGAGCATGAGTATAATTATGCTGGATCTTTTCTGGGAGAACTATCTCCAAGGGCCAGCTACCAAACCCATTTTAAGAAACATCCATTGATAAATTATTTTATCTATTTCATATGTGAGCTTCATTAACTTGCATTATTATTATTTCAAAAAGGAAATTGCTAAAATACCAAGATTTATTTGAATGGTCATTTCAGATGACTCCTTGAAACTCAGGTCAAATATGACATTTTTCCATTCCCAGGTCTTCCTCCTTCTTGGCCTATAAACTACCTGTGGTGGATGTTCACCCTCTGTCTCAGGCCTTTCACAAATTAGAAGCAGGTAAGAATGACCATTTTAAAAATAAAACTTTCAAAAAATTAATTTAGGCTTAGATAAGACTTTAATAGGAGATAATTATGTAATACACTTTTAAAAATAGGTCCTGTAGGGTATGATTTTAAGAATTGTAATAGTACATAATGGTGAGATTTACCCCAATGTTGGTTAATCCAAGTCTCTGGAAAGAGGTGCATTTCCAGTGCAGATGGAAGCTGCAGAAAACACACAGTCGTGCTTGGTTGGTCTTAATGTGACTTCATGACATTAACCTCAGAAAGCCCTTTAGCCCAGGCTGCTTTGCTAACGTGTACAAACCCATTGACACCAAATGTCCTGAGTTACTACTTCATTCCTCCTGCTTTTCTCCCTTAGTTGATGCCCTCGCTTTGTATTTTGTCAATAAAATAAAGGCAACAGAAAACTCCCCTGTGTCTGTGCTGCATGTTCTGTCTCCTGCTGGAGATGAATGACCTGCCTGGGTCTCCAGCTCAGGCCATCCCCTGCGTGGTGCATAACTCCTCTTGCCGCTTGAAATTGTCTGTTTTCTCTCTTCATCATCGTTTTCCCACTTTTTGCTGGATCATTCCTGAAAACAAATCATCATGGTGGAATTTCTGAGTGCAGCGTAGTGGTGCTGCGGCACCGGGATCTCTGGGTTCCCATCCCAGCTCAGCTGTTTACTCGCTAGAAGGCGCAGAACAAAGACGTCCCCACATGTCTGGATGGCCCATCTCTAAAATGAGAGAGAGCATCGCTGCCCTCTTGGCAGGGTTGTCAAGAGGATTAAATGAGCTCATTGGTAAAAAGCCTAGAGCAGTGCCCGGTTCATTGACAGCATTTAACATAATATTGATCTCTGGTTTGCTCCTCCCACTTTAGACACCCTGAGTCCCTAGTTCTTCCTAAATGCTACCAGACATGCATAGTCCTGCACTGCTAATCCTTCTTTCTGGAGTTCTTCTTCCTAAATATCCAAGCTGCCTCTTCACTTCTTTCAGGTTTCTGCCCAATTATTACTGGGGCCTTTCCTAACCATCCGGCTAAAAAGAGTGAACAGCACTTCCCATTCCCCTTACTTGATTTACTTTTTTCTCTAGAGTAGCAATTATTTGCTTTATTATATGTAGAAATTAATATATTTATTGTATATTGCTTATTTATTTGATGCCCATAGTCCTCTCACTAGCATGCAAGATACACAAAGGCAGGGGGTTTGTTTTCACTTGTTTTATTTACAGCTCTGTCCCCGGCACCTAAGGGTGGCTCCCACACATACAGGGTTCTCAATGTATAAATGGTGCACGGTGAACACGCGAATATGTAAATCCGGTGACCCTCTCGTGCAGATTTGCTGGTGGGGACGCCCAGCGCAGAGCTGGTACAGCATATGAACTGGCGAAGCAGAATTCCCCAGAAGTATTAGGTCCTTTTAAAGGCAATAGAAGGGGATTGAAATCTTCCTCATGTGTGAGAATAAATCAGTCAATTATGCAGTTCCTCAAGGAACTTATATATCTCCCCAAGACACATAGACTAAGTAATAAAACACATGTTATCAAAAGTAGTGTGAGAAAATTTTAATATCAAGGTCAATTCAATGTGTATTTATATTCTCGCTGAGTTTTCGTTATTTCGTTCTTTCAGCAAGCATTTGTTTATTCAGCTCTCTATTCCATTATATGAACGATTTGTATTTTTATCTTGTATGACTATAATGAAGTTATCAGAAATAAACTATAAGCATCTACTCCCTGTTTCTTTTCCCCCCAGTGAAACATAGTTTTAACCTGGAGGAATACAGTCTCTCTCAGTGCACGCTGGAAAAGGTGAGTTGACAGTGATGGTTCTGTGTTGTCGTTCCTATTTGTCGGGAAGACAGTCGACAGCTTGGTCATTCTTTTCCCTCCTTGTGTCTTTCTTCATCAGGCAATTTTAGAGCTTTCTGAGGAGCAGGACGTGGGCGATCATGATGAGCAGGTGGGCACAGCCACGCGGTGGAAACTCCTCTCCGATTCGGACTACCCGTAAAACCTGAGGCCGGGTCATTCCTTGTTGATGCCCTGTAATCTTATGTTTACGTAAAAATTTGCAACTTGTATAATTTTAGAAGCTGTTAACATGGATATTAGGTGTGTTTTGTGCATTTAGTTAATAAATGAATACATTTTCAAATTATTCTTCCTCCCAAACTTAGGGATGGTAGAAAATCTGTGCTAAAAGCCACACAAAGTGGGGATTGAGGGTATCTGAAGAGCCAGGCACTGGGTGTGAGGAAATAAAACCACGAACTTGGAATCTACTGAAGTGTGACTCTTCGGAAATAATGACATGTACTACAACTTCTCTTGCTGAAACATGTGAGGGATGTAGTCAGTAGCCAGAGGGGCTACGATTGCTACACGCCAGATTGTGATAATATCACATTTCCGAGTTTGTTTTAATACCCAAGTGCAACCTGAGAGCCTCCCTCTGAAACCTTTTCAGAAATTGTTTTGAAGTTTGTAGGGTCAGGAGACCCTTAGCTCCCAAATGAACAAGCCCCTGCGCTGGAAAAGCTGTTCAACTGTACCCTTTAAAAATAATGAGAATCACAGCAACATTTATTCAGATTTAAACATTTTTTGAATAACATATTAAATTCTTATGATTTGGGGAGGACTGATTTCCTTTTTTACCTCATCAGTAGTTTTCTGTGTATTTACTGCTATTTTAAAATAACTTTATCCTATATAAATACATGCATGTGTGTGTACATCCACACACACACATATCTTTCATATCACTCAATTTTTAAGAAAAATTTGTCTCAGCTTTACATATTATTTTTTTCCTTTAACAATAGCATATTCATTTTGAATATCACTAGAAAAAATTTTTGAAAATGAAGCAGTGTTTCTGCTGCTTTTTCTGGTGATAGGTTATATAACTGAAAAAAAATTGTTATGCCCACTGAACAAAATTTGTATAATGGGGAAAAACATAGAAAGTTGGATAAGAGAATCACTACAATTTCTTCATACCGAAAAAAACCCCAATGATTTTCTCCTTTCTTAAGTGCAGTCTTTAGGTGTTGGAATCATTATAGTGCATTATAATTTCCTAATAAGGGATATCTGCATATTTGCTAATATAACATTGAAATTGTTACAATTTACTTTTTAAGTTATAGTGAGGTTGAAGCTTCATATGTTTGCATTTTATTTTGTGTTAATTGTTTGTATTTTTTTCACTTTTGTGCTTTAATCTTTTTCTTATCTATTTTATAAGCTTTTAATATAATTAAATATTTCATCTGTATATTTCTACATGTATCATATTATGTCTAGAGCATTATCTTCCTAAATCTATGATAAATGAGCTATAGTTTATTGTTTATTTAGGAGCCTTGAGTGTCCTATAAAAGTAAATTCATATTATAGTGAGAGTTGAATTTATTTAAATTATTTCTAAAACTCAATCAATAAATTTACCTGTCTTGCTCAAATATATAAGACCACAATGTATATAACCATTTTGCATGACAATATAATGAAATTTTTGCTTGTATTCTTTATAAATTATAAATTTTATTAACTGTTATAGAAATAATTTTACAAAGTACTGGATAACCAATGCCAGATATAGTATGAATGTTTTAAAATATTAAATTGGGAATAGTTTGCCAAAACTATAATAATATGGTTGTTTTTGAAGGTGTTAACTTGGGTTTTTATTAGGATTATGTCCTAAGAGCAGATGAGTGGATATGAAGAGAGGTCAGAATAAAACAAAAGAAAGGAATTTAAAAACAAAAAGAATAAAGTTATACCACCTCTAACTCTACTATAGACAATAGACACTGTGCCAGTTTTGTTCTCTATTTTCCTTAATAGCCCTCTCTCTCTACAAGGGAACTGCATCGCAAATTTCTGCTTTGATGGATGGCTTCCAGTTGGGACCGCCCAGTCCAATAGGAAGTAGCAATAAGATATGTAAGGGTAGAAGAGGAGAGAGGTCAGAACATTTCTTCCCTTGTCCCCTCTTTTGGTACCAGATCTCTGTCAGCTGGTGTAACCTTCCAAGACTATGTTCTTTGCCCTCCTCCGGTTACACCTGCCTGCTCCTGGCCCCTTAATACTGAGTGTCCACACTCAGCCTCCAGCAATTTATCAAAATTACATTTGAGTGCTTGTTCCTACCAATTAATGGTTCTTTGGACTTCTGCTTCAGATAAGCTGCTCTTGGCTTTGGTTCTCTGTGGTCACTTATGTAAAATAATTTCATGAAAAAGAATATACAAGTATTATTTACCTATCCCCAGTTCCTTACACAGAGCTCCTAAAACCCATGCAATTTTCTGAGCAATAAAAGCATCTGACCACAGAGCTTCTAAATCTCTTGCAATTTCCTGGGTGATGGGGATATCTTTTGTTCTAATGAGAGAATTATGGTGGGCTCCTGAATCAAGGCTGGTCATTAGAGAACCAAGCCATGATTAGAAACTTGGTGCCCTAGATAGTATAGCTCAGTGGATTGAGCCTGGACTGCGAACCAAAAGGTCGCAGTTCGATTCCTAGTCAGGGCACATGCTTGGGTTGCGGGCCAGGTCCCCAGTAGGGGGCACTCGAGAGGCAACCACACATTGATGTCTTACTCCCTTTCTTTCTCCTTCTCTTCCTCTCTGTCTAAAAATGAATAAATGAAATCCTCAAAAAAAAAAAAAAAGAAAGAAAGAAACTTGGTAATTTTACCCTCACCTCCCATTCTCTGGAGATGGGAGAGGGTTTGAAAGTTGGGTTAATAACCCCTCACGCCTACCTGATGCAGCCTCCATAAAAATCCCAGGGTACTGGGTTGAGAGAACTTCTGGGCTAGTGAACAGATTCAGCTGCTGGGAGGGCAGTGGCCCCTAACTCCACAGGGACAAAATCTCCAGTGTTTGGGACCCTCTGAACCACACCCTATGTATCTCTTCATCTGATTACTCCTCTGAATCCTTTATCATATCCTTTATTATATAATAAACCTAGTCCATATGCACATGTAAAGTGACTGGATCGGTGTCAGGGGGTGAGCATTTGCCGGGTCTGCTTGACCCAGGAGCCCGGTGCACTATATTTGAACCCTGCTGGCTAGGTCTCGGTGGCGGCTTGGTTGAGATTAGCAGGACACAGAGATGCAAAGGTTGATGGGATTAAGGTGATAGTTTAGACGAAAATTGGGATTTTTGAACACACTTTACATGAGGTGGTCAGCTCTCCTTTACCTGAATGTACATTTGGGATGGATATTATGTCCGAGAGATTGCATCCTCTACCTAACACTGTAAACAGGAGGCATGACATCTTCCTTTGGGCCAGTCTTAATGTGTCCTGCTAAATGGGAACCAGCAGAACTGCCCAGATGCATGCAAGTAGTTAATTTAAAACAACAGAATATAGCAGGTCCTCAATTAACATAGTTTTGTGCAATATCGTTTTTGTTGTAAAGTTGATCAAATGCTGTAGGAACTCAACTCTTGTTTATCTCAGTTAGCCTATGGTAAAATAGGTGTCATCATGGTCATGTCACTTAAAGTTCCAGAATCTACTGATAACTTACTATATCGAGGACTTACTATACCTAGCAGGCAAAAAGATGACCACTTTAATGACACATCAAAAGCTGACGTGACGAGTGCTGATACCAATGAATTCTCTGTACAGTGACCGTTTATGACCAAAGAAAAAGGCTTATAGCTCATGGAGACTAACAATAGACTGTTAATCTTAAATAAAGTTGGACTGCCCATGACCTAGGCAGTCCTGGACATGGCTTTAACCGTGCCATGTGCCCCCACCACCAAAAAACCCACAGGCTGAAGTAGACTGACATTCAGTTATTATTTTTTCAAACATGGTCTACTCCATCTTGGGAAGGAGCCAACTGTAGTTCACTTTCAATTAGGAAAGATCACCATCTGTGTTTGCTGTGCTGTCACAATAAACTGTCATGATTTGCTCAGAAGGGATCTGGGTCTGATGTGGGTCTCCGGTGTGACAATAATACACCATACTGGTGACATTATGGTAATATTGGAAACTGAAGAGCAGGCTAGGACTGATTTGAATGCAATGGTGGCTCACATAACCAACTGAAGCTGGCTAATAAATCCAGCAAAGCTCTTAAGACCTGCCCTAATAGTAAAATTCTTAGGAATATCCTGGGCAGATACCTCCTGGGATATTCTACAAGCAACCAAACACAAACTTCTGTTGCTGCCCACACCTAGGACCAAACAAGAAGCTCAGCCTTTGGTTAGTTTACTTTGATTTTGGGGAATGCTTGTTGCACATCTGGGAATATTGCTAGCTCCTGTATATAAGACTACAAGAAAGAAATCCATATTGAGTGAGGACCTGGACAAAAGCAGGCCCTGTTTGAATTACAAAACCTGTGGGTCTCTCATCTTTGGACCCTTGTGAGTCCAGGTTTCTGGGCTGTGCTTTACCCTGAAATCTCAGTGTCTGAGGGGTCCAAGGAACCATCACTGATTTTCAGTGTGCTTAGCTTTTTCATGTTGTTAGGAAAGGAAGGATGACTGCCAAGCTGTTTATATGGCAGAGGTGAAGGAACTGAATTTTAAATACTCTTGGTTTCCAATGAATTGAAATTTAAATACCTGCCTGGGACTTGTGGCTACCATATTGGAAGTGCGCTCTTACAGTTCATCAGTATTTCTGTCCTCATCCTGAACTTGAAGATTTCTAGGGAACATAGCTCTGACCACGCCGCTTTATTCTCCCATATAATTGCTGTTCGATATTTGAGTTCCCACATTATGTTTAACATCTCCCCATATACCAATTGATCATTGTCATTATTATTTTGCCTGGTCAATATCTATTAAGTTTACCTTAGTTTCCAACATCTAACCAGTGTCTTTTGGTTCAATTTCCTTGTTCTTGGAGGATAACTCTCTCAGTCATTTCTAAATGAGAAAACCCATATTTTACTTGAAGATGTGACTACTTAATCCTACACACGAGTAGGATTTTAGCTGGTTTATCAATCAGCCTTAGCTAAGCCACCCCTCAAATTTACTGGCTTAAATTAGCAATCCCTTTGGCTTTGTTTCCTTGCTTTCTTCTGCCATCCGGATATTTATTTTTCTTGAACCTGACCTGTACTTTTGTTATATTTTTATTCAGCCATTTTACATATCTTTTGAGGGAGCAAATGTATCGGCACCATCCATCAGTTGGTTGAAATCTTGCAACTGTCTTTTAAAATGACACTGTGTGCTAGATTGGTGCAAACGACCCATTGAGAGGTAAATTACCCCAACATTTTCTCCCGCTTTGTAAGGTTTACTCTAAGTAAACCAGAAAACTTGCAAAAAACCTGGGGTAGGTCTAGAAGAGCAATCAATGATTGTATATTGTAAATAATACTTTTATGTGACAGAACACATTTTTGTTTGCAGTTCTCGTGGAATATTTTACAAAAAGGCTGAGCATCTGACCTTCTTATATGATAGTAAATAATTTCTATAAAGGAAAAAAGCTCATGCAAAATTTAAGACATATGGATCCAATCAAATATCTGAAAAACATGTAGAAAAGACTAGTAGCCAAAACTATTGTGGAATAAGGCTTAGATTTCCTAGTCTGTAAGTGAGAAGGGTCTGAGATTTCCCGGCTCCATTCTGGCAGTTTGCACCGGGGTCAGCCTCTCCCAGAACAAAGTAACTCACTCTTTGCACACTGCCCTGAGATATCTTCTCTCTACTGCCCACCACGGCAATTCAATGTCATTAATGCTTAGTTCTTTCAAACCCAATGAGCTGTGTAGCTTCTGTAAATCTACCCATAGCTTGGAAAGATGTACTTGTAAACTGATGATGACCTTTGAGGAGCTCCAAGCTTAATGGTTAGACTTTTTAAAAGTATGGAAAAGGGAGAAAACTGTGGACCCAATGTTTTTTATAATTCAAAATTGGTGAATATAACAATATTATGTCACACGTAGTGATGCTTTGGGCAAATTACCTTTTTGTAAAAAGAATGAAATAGCAAAAATATTACAAAATTTACCAACACATGTCAAATCATGTACTTTTTGCCTTCCCTTTCTCCACCAGTACTGATGCCAGTGTCTTGAATTTGAGTCACTCGGATTGTTCAACAACTATGTTTTTCTTTCATGCTCATTTTAAGCATTTTTGAGTCTTTAAGTAATTTATTATTTATCAGCTTCAGTAGCCATTGATACCTTTATCAATCCATCAATGATTTTAGTTCAGCAATGAATGGCTTAAAAATATGTTACTATCAGCCATCATTTCAGAGACAAACTTCCTAGTTTTCCTTCTGTTTTAAGGAGAACTACCTACTCTCAGCAGGGCCTTTGGCCGGACTTGAGAGTTCCTAACATGTCTAAGGCAAAAACTTTCATTCTCCTGATAGCTAAGCCAAGACGCCTAACACTACACTCAGTTGCCAAGCACATTTGTTGGTCAGTTCTTAGAATTTGCTTCCTACTTCACAGAAACATATCTTAACTCTCAGGGGTGAAATCTTTTTCTTATTTAATTATTAATCTGTTTATTTTAGGATAGTGAGAGGGACACTCTTGGTGTAATGTAGATAGTAATTTCCGATACATCTTTAAAATATTTATGGAAAGCTCTGCTATTCTTTTTTTCAACTACGTTTTACATTCAATATTATTTTGTATTAGTTTCAGGTGTACAGCATAGTGGTTAGATGATCACATACTTTACAAAGGGTTCCCATCAATATTTTCAGTACCCACCTGGCACCACACATAGTTATTACAATGCTATGGACCATATTCCCTGTGCTGTACATTTACATCACCGTGGCTGTTCTGCGACCACCGATCTGTACCACTCAACTTCTTCACTGCTTTAACCCAGGCCCTCAACCCCTTCTCCAACCAACCACCAGTCTGCTCTCTGTGTCTGAGTCTTTCAATTTTGTTTGTTCCTTTATCGTGTTCTTTAAATTCCACATATGGTATTTGTCTTTCTCTGACTGACTTATTTCACGCATAATACTCAGGGGTCAAATCTTTACTTCATGTTGTCATACTTAAAACTTCTCTCAGTTCTCACTTTCACCTCCTTTCCCCCCCTTCTCCTTTTTAAGAAACTCTCCCTTCTCCTTTTTAAGGCTGCCCTCATGTTCTGGTTCTGATCCACTCCCTTCTATTCCCCTGCAAAAAAAAGTGATGTTCCATCTGTTACTTCATTTCTCCTGTATTTTTGTTATTTCCTTTTCCTTCCTCTTCTAAAAAACCATCTTTAAAAAACCTTGATCAAAACAACTCATTTTGGCCACTACCCCTCCAAGATCTTTCTTTCAAAACCAGCCTTGCAGGAAAAAAAAAAAAAAAAGAGGGTTTTTCTTTTGTTTATTTTGCTTCCCTACCTTACATTCAACATTATACATTTAAAACTCAAAATATATGCATCGAGCAACTTTTACGTCCCCGAATCTGTGACGTGCGTAGCAATGGAGATTCTGTAGTCGCCCCTCAGCAGTTTACAGTCTGTGGGGGGGGACATATAGTGCTAGTCATTATGAGGAGGCCAGTTGAGAGGAGGGGTTCCTTCCAGGAGAACAAATAGAGGTAAATGTGAGTGTGGTGCATTCATTAAAAAAAAAAGTAATCATGTGTAAGTATGACTGGAGTTGAAGGAAGGGTTCAGGCAAGGGAAGGCTGGAGAGAGAAGCAGGGACCAGATTATAGAATGTCTTGTGTTTTTCTTCAGAGAATCCAGAGGCTTTGGAAGTAGAGATGAGGGTGACATCATAAAAATTTAATTTGGAAAAACTGTTCACATGTAATGTGAAAATGGATTGCTTTCTAGTTTTAAGATGGTAAATAGGCAAAAGATAACACAAGACAATAGATTGCAAATACCTAATTAACTTCCAGGAAAAAAAGAATGGAAAGACTAAATAAAAGGAAGGTAATATTCAACCAAAGCGTTAGCTGAAAATTTCCCAGAACTTGAAAAAGGGCACAATTTCTTTTATTGCAAGTGACCACACAGTACCATGCAGGACAAAGGAAAAAAAAAAAAAA
>PVKU01010001.1:0-56304 GCA_004027475.1 Anoura caudifer | reverse complement strand
GGTACCCTGACTTAGGGCAGAGGGAGACAGGAAGCACTGTGGGCGTCTGTGGGTATCCTGAAGGACTTTGATATTTTAATGAAGTTAAGTTGCTACTTTAACTCTGTATAGCATTAAATAAACATTTCCTTTCCTTTTCACAAATCTCTGGCTTTGAGAGGCATCTTTCCATAAGGCGGCAGACAATAATGGACCTTCTGTTTGCTCTGTAACAGAGGCAATACCACTCCCTTGTAGAAGGTGAAAATACCTTGTTTTTATGTATATAGCACAGATACACAGAAATATACAAACAGTATGTCTGTGGCATTCAAGTTTCATGGGAGGGGTTAAAATAAACTAACAGGCCTCGTTAAGAGAGTGATAATGAAAAAAATAATTCTGAGAAACTCTGGTTTATAGAATTCTGTTTTTTGTTAACTCTCCTGGATGTTTTGGTTCATCTTAATCCATTCTGGTAAATTATGAGGATCCAGTTTGCCTAGTTTTTGTAGAAAATATTTAAGTTTATCAGACAGCATATCAGGCATATCCTGAAAAAGCAACCAAAAATCTATACCTATAGCTACATCCAACATATATGTATATGCATATTATTTGTCTTATCTTGCTTATCTTTAAGTTATTTTGGTATAGTTATATAGGGGCTAATATATCTGACCTTTCTTTTCTGAAAATATTCTCAATTTTTCTGATATGCAGTTTTGCTTTTCATGTAAGACATTCTGATGTGACTTGTTGTGACATTTTCACACATGTGACCATCTGCCATCTTGACCCTGGAATGAGATAAGATGTAGGAGTTGGAATGAGACAAGATGTACAGTGACATTCTACTTTCATTTTGTTATTCATGCTTATTTAAAATGGTTTAAAATATTTTGTCATTGAAGCAGCTGCACCAGAATCCCATGAACTCAAGGTTGCAGCTCTAGTTTAGTTCTTTTCAGTGAGACCAGATAGCTGAATCCAGGCAGGTTTAGGCTTGTAAACAAATAAAGACAATATACCGTGGAAGGTGCTATAATAGAGTTTTGTGTATATGAAACAGCTACAGCACAAAGAGGAAACAAATAAAAGGCTTTCCTTAGAAGGTAACAATTGCAATGAATCTGAAGAGTTAAGCAGAAAATTTATTGGTGAATTTTTTAAAACTCAACTGATAAACCCAATTTAAAAAAGGTCAATATATTTGAATAAACATTTTCCAAAGAGACATGCAGATGGCCAAAAGGTACATGAAAAGAAGCTCAATATTCTTAGTCATCAGGGAAATGCAAATCAAACCCACAATGAATTATCATTTCACACCTCCCAGAATGGTTATTATCAAAAAGACAAAAATAACAGGGGCTTGGTGAGGATGTGGAGACACGAAAACTCTTTTACAGTCTTGGTGAGTTTATAAATTGGTGGAACCACTATGGAAAGCAGCTTGGGAGTTACTTAAAAAAATAAAAGAATTACCACATGATCCAGCAATTCTACTTCTGGTATTTATCTGAAGAAAATGAAAATGATAACTTGAAAAGATATATGCACCCCCATGTTCATTGTGGCATTATTTACAAGAGCCCAAACATGGAAAACCTGTGTCCATTGATGATTGAATGTATGAATCATTCATTCATGTGTGTGTGTGTGTGTATATATATATATATATATATATGCACACACCAACACACACACTGGAATATTACCCAGCAATAAAAAAGGATGAAATCTTGCATTTACAAAAACACAGACAGACCTCCTCAAGTGCAGTGAGTGAAATATATGGGACAGAGAAAGTCAAATATCATGTGCCCTCTCATATATGCAGAATCTGAAGAAACAAAACCAAAGCAAAAAACCAAACCAAGCTCATAGATACAGAAAACAGATAGGTGGTTGCCAGTAGTAGCATGGGAGAAATATGTGGACTTTTATTATTTGTTGTTTAAATAAACTGTGTGTGTGCGTGTAAAGATAGCAGCATGTAATGAAAAGAGCTGAATTCCAACTCTGCCCTCAGCAGCTGCTCTGTATCCCAGGAGGCTGAACTGGAATGGCTGCATCCTTACACTCACCTTCTCCCTGACTTCATCCAATAGGAGGCAGGAGGAAAGTAGGACCATGGTGCTCATTTCTTCACCTTCCTGCTGCTGACGTAACTGTCAGCTGGCTGTGGCCTACCAGGCGGCCCACCAGGTGGCCCACTCATGGGTTCCAGGAAATGCTTTCTCCCCTTTGACATTTTCAGGTTGAAGAATGAAATAATTTCTAGCTATTACCAGCCCCAATATGCAATATAGTTCCTTGCTGCTTTTCTTAAACCTTGCCTAAAACTTTGTAAATAGCCCCTTTATTAAACTCCACTCAATTACCCCCACCTAGAATAGACAATTTCTTGATGAACAAGGGGTAAAAGCCACTTAAGTTATACAATGTAAATAGGGCAGGTATATAATAATAGTCTTTTAGAAGCAAACATTGTGAAGGGGGAAGAAACAAACAAACACAAAAACCTACCCGGGAACAAACAAACAAAAGACCGCAGAATGTTGATTTAATCTGGAACTGGAAGGAGTTTAGAATGGACTAAGGGTCTGGTATAGAGGCTGGGAAATGAAAAGGTGAAAAAGACATATGATTACAGAGCTTTGCCTTGGCTGCTCTGTAATTTTTTTGCTGTAGGCCATGGAAAACCTAGAGAATGGAACTTAATACATTTTCTTTAAGAAACATACTACCCTGGTGGTGTTGTGAGGAATGCAAAAGAGGTAGGTTTGAGGGTGGGAGGTAGGGATGAGCGGGGCAGGGGCTGTGATAGGGTGCAAATGGAGACAACTGTACTTGAACAACAATAAAAAAAAAGAAGAAGAAGAAAGAAAATCATGACCAGTTGGAAGTGGGAAAGAATGACACAAGAGAAAGTTGAATAATCTCAGTTGTGTGGCTGGTGTGATTTAGTCCATATGCCCAGTACACAGTAGTGTTTGTGCCTCAATTTTAGGAAAAAATATGTATGATTATCAGCCCATCAGTGGTAATTTTAATAAAGGGAATGGATAAAGCTACACATAGAAAACACACAAATGGGATAAAAAGAGGCAAAATGACAGAATAATAGTTACAACACTTGGAGGTAATGCTGTGAGATTAGCTGGATGACATTTGCATAACAAGCCACATGTATCTCAATTGGAATTATATGTGATTATAAATGAATTATTTCATAATAAGAAAACAAATTCATAAAATAATTATGAATGATTTGAAACATATCAAATGAGTTAGTCAATGCTATGATCCACTCCACTCTTACTGGTTGTAAATTCTGTTTTGTGATGGTATAGAGATGTCCCAGGTTTTTGCTGCTAAACCATTTTCATAACGAAAGTTTTACTTATTTATGTAAACCAGCTTTATGTAAAACAATCCCAGCATGCTCAGCTAGGGCTGGCAGTGAATTCGCTCACAGCACATACTGTACTGGAAGCTATGCTTGCTTCTACTTTTACATATTCTTCACACAAAAGGTGATGCAACTCATTTTTTCAGATCTGGAAGTACCTACTCACTTCTCCTTGGTGCAGCTCTCCTCAATGCCTCAGAGATGCCTGCATTCCCTCTTCAGAAAGAAGCTGCCTCAGTGACCCAAAGGTGGTTTTCCTTCTTCCTGATGATTAGAGAGATTTCACAGAGTGGAATAAAAAAATGATGCCCACACATTGAATATCTGGCACACTCTAAGAAACTTATCTGGTATAAAATATCCTATGCTTTAGTCACCAGACTTGAAATTCAATGTAGTTTTTGATTGCAACCACTTTTTTAAATTTTCTGAGCCACGGTTTACTCATATGTCAATAAATATTTAACTGCATGCCCTATTTTTCTTGAATGATTCAAGTAGCCCTTAACACATTTCTATGAGAGTACTTAGCAATTTTTTTTTTGGTCCACTCTACCTAGTCAAGGTCAAAAAAGCAAGAGTAAACAGATGGGATTACATCAAATTATAAACCTTTGCACAGGAAAAGAAACCATTAGAAAAATGAAAGTGCAACCTATTAAATGGGAGAAATATCTGTAAATTAAACATCTAATATGGCATTAATATCTAAAATTTATTTGAAAAAAGCTTGTGCCACTTAATGTTAAAAAAGACAAACAACCCAGTAGGAAAATGTGTAAAGGACTTGCATTGACATTTTCCCAAGTAAGGCATACAGATGGCCAACAGGCACATAAAGAGATGCTCAACATCACTAACGATCAGGGAAATGGAAACCAAAACCAAATGAGATATTACATCACATCCGTCAGATGGACTATTATTAGCAAAAAGACAAGAAATAACAAATGTTGGCAAGAATGTGGAGAAAGGAAACCCTTATGTACTGTTACAGGGATTGTAAATCATTGTAGCCACTGAAGAAAAAAATATGGAGGTTCCTCCAAAAAATTAAAAATAGGACTACTGTATGATTTAGCAATTTCACACTTGATTATTTATCTGAAGAAAACAAAGGCACTGATTTGAAGGGATGTACCCATCCTTGTGATTTGCATCAGAGTTTACAGCAGCCAAAACTTGGGAGCAATCTGAGTGTCTATTGACAGGTGACAAAAAAGATGTGATGTGTAATAGAATATCTCTTGGCCATAAAAAAGAATGAATCTTATCATATGCGACATTACGGATGTACCTGGAGGATACTAAGCTAAATAAAATAAATCAGAGAGAGAAAAACAAATTCCATATGACTTAATTTATATGTGGAATCAAAAACACAAAACAAATAAATCAGTGGAGGGAAAAGTGTATGGAAGTGAGAGGATTAATCTTCAAGTTATAAAGTAAATGTCATGGGTTGTAGTCTACATCAGAAATATGTAAACAATATTGTAAAACTTTGTATGGTAACACAAGATAAATTGACTAATTGTGTTGATCATTTTATAATGTATATAAATATTGAATCACTGTGATGTATACCTGAAACTAATAGGATATTGTATGCTAGTTATACTTTGATTTTAAAAGAGAAAAACATCAAATGTATAGAAAAATTAGTTGGTGATAAAGCATAGATAATTATCAAAATATTAGGAATTATTTCTTTTGAAACAAATAAGTATTTTATATTCAGGCTTTATAGCTCTATCAGTATTTAACATACTCTTCATTTTCACATTAAAAAATTGCATAGGAGAATCCTGCTACCTTTTATGAAGCTAAAATTCTATGGATAGTTAGCCACTTTTAATTTATTCTGCAGAACTTGAGTATTTATAATAAAAATCCTATTTCTAATTTTATGATGCTATGACAGTATCTGTAACTTCAGATGTTTTTCATATTCATAAGACAATTTGCATATCCCTTTAATATTCTCCTGCTTTGCTACACTTGTTGTGATATGCTATCTAAATTACCAGCTCAATTTTCAAAGAGTGTTGTTTAAGTGTTTAGAGGCAATGATATGCAGTAGCACTTACACAAAGGAATCAAAATATTTTCAGAAATGCAATTGAAATGCTTTTATGTCTAAGTCAGTTTCTTTCCACTCTAGGTGTTATGTAAAATCAGATTGCCTAATAATTTGGAAATAACACTTAGTACTTGCTCTTCCACAATGTTTGACTCTTTATATTCAGTCCCCTTTAATTTTATTCTCATTAGCATACCCTAAGCAGGATTTAACATCGTCTTTTCTCACTCTCTTCTAAAACTGGCTTACAGGGTATAGAAGATTAGTGAAGAGTCAAAGTATATTCTGAAAGTACTGCACTTCCAATTCTTGGACAAAAGGGCACCTTTAATTTTAAATTTTGCCATATTATTTTTTATTGCCCATCTCTTTTATTGCCACTATCAAGTAAAACTCAAGACACTCAAGAAGTTGAAAGATAAAATAATTAATTGTTCTGCACCATAATCTGCTCTTCTCCACCATGATTTGATACCGCCCAGGCACCCAGGTCAAAATGGTGAAAATTAATTTAAGTTCTTTTTCTTTTCTCATGTCTTCTACCCTCATGATCTAATCTAACACTACATGACATTGATGTCACATTTAAATATCTCCTGTCATTCCCCCTTTTCCATTTCCATTTATTTTTGTCCTGGTTTGAATGTTTTTGTTGTTGTTATTTACATTAGTGACCCCAACTGCTGTCACGGCCTTCATTTGCAAACTTTATTGATTTTGTCTTAGTAATAAACTTTTCTCTGGGGGAGCAGGGATTAGATTTGTAGAAAAATATGAGCAAAAAAAAATGGTTTCATACCTCACTCCCATTCCACACTTCCCCCTGTAGTAATATCTTGCATTGGTGTGGCTCATTTGATATAACTGAGGAACCAATGGGTGTTACGGAGTTTATTATTCACTAAACTCCATAGATTACATTAATGCTCACTTTTTGTGTTAAATAGATTTGGGGGGAGATGACAAATTCATAATGTCAAGTACCTATCTTCATCATGAGTAGTATTATGATGAGTATTACACTGAGTAGTTTTACTGCCCTGTAAGTCCCCTGTGCCCTGTCCATTCATCCCTCTCCCCGGCCCCTCCCAGCCCCAGGAAACCAAAACTGATCTTTTGTACTATCTATACAGTAGTACCTTTTCAACAATGTTATATATTTGAAATCACACAATATGCAGTCTTTTCAGATTTGCTTCTTTCATTTGGCAATATGCACTTTAAGGTCCCTCCATGTATTTTTGTGACTCGATAGCTTGTTTTTTTTTTTTTTTCAAATCACTGAGTGATATTTCAGTGTATGTATTTACTACATTTTGTTCATCCACCAATGAAGAAGCTCCTGGATAGCGATTTCCAAGTTTTGACAGTTACAAATGAAGCTGCTAAACACGTTTGAGTGTAGATTTTAAGTGGATATACGTTCAAATTGCTTGGGTAAATACTAGGGGTGACATTGTTAGATCCTATGGTAATAGGATGTTTACTTTATAAAGAAACCGCAAAGCTGTCTTCCGAGTCGCTGCTGCATTTTGAATTCCCACCAGAGGCGTGTGCAAGTTTCTCTTATTCTACATTCTCATCAGCATTTGGTTTCGTCAGTGTTTTGGGTGTTGGCTGTCGTTCCAGATAAGTAGGAGTAACTCCTTGTTGTTTTAATTTGCATTCCCTTGATGACATATGATGTGAAGAACTGTTTCATAAGTTCCTTGATTATCTGTAAAGCTCCTTTGGTGAGGTGTTTGTTAACACTTCTTTTCCATTTTTAATTGTTTGTTTTCTTACTGAATTCTAAGTGTTTAGGTGGATCTTGGATGCAAGCCCTTTATTAGATATGTGCTATATAAATATTTATTCACAGTTTATGGCTAGTCTTTTTTGTTTTGCTCTTAACAGTATATTTTGTACAGAAGTTTTTAATTTTTTGAAGTTCCATTTACCGATTTTTCCTTTCATGGATTTTGCTATTGGTATTATCTTAAAAAAAAAAAAAAAAAAAAAAAAAAAAAAAACAAGTTGCCAAACCCAATATTGACAAACCTATGTTATCATCTAGAAGTTTCATAGTTTTGCATTTCACAGCTAAATTTATGATCCATTGGGAGTTAATTATAATGAAAGCTGCCACGTCAATATCTAGATTCTTTTTTTTTTTTTTTTGCAGATGAATGCCCAATTTTCTCTAAAAACATTTGTTGAAAACTATCATTTAACATTTGGTTGCCTTTGCTCACCAAAAATCATTTGGCAGTATTAAGGTGGGTCTATTTCTCTGCTCTATATTCTGTTTAACTGATCTATTTGCCCATTCTTTCATCAATGCCATACTGATTGTCTGGATTATTGTAGCTTTATATATAGTAAGGCTTGAAGGCAGGTAGTGTTCATTTTCTGACTTTTTTAAAAATATTGTGTTGGCTATTTTGGATCTTTTACTTTTCCATGGACTTCAGAGTTAATTTGCTGATATTCATAAAATAACTTTCTGGGATTTTGATTGGGATTGGATTGAATCTATACAATGTTTGTCCAGAGAAAGCCCAGCCATTGTTAATATAATGAGAACAGTTTGGGTGACATTGATGTAACCTGGCAGCCAAGGAGAGTGGACTGGAATGCATATGTGTGAACAATGACAACCTCACTGTAGTAGTCATTGGGGGCAGTAGATGCCACTGAGTGAGCAAATGTACTGTGTGACCATCACATTCAAAATGACTGAGCAAGCAGAGCAATGAATCTGTGTCAAATTTTATGTTAAGCTTGAATAGTCCTCCTCAGAAACTAGTTCGATGACTCAGAAGGCTGCAGCTAAGGGCAACTCGTGATTGGCAGCTTCATTACATCAATATGCCTGTTCATACATCACATCTTGTGCAATTTTTTGTGAAACATCAAATCACCCAAGTGACTTAGCCTCCCTACAGACCCAATTTGGCACCCTGCACCTTTTTTTTTCTAAAACTAAAATCACTTTTGAAAGGGAAGAGATTTCAGACTGGCAATGAGATTCAGGAAAATATGACAGGGCAGCTGATAGTGATTCCAACAAAGGATTTTGCAGTGTTTTGAACAGTGGAAGAGATGCTGGGAGAATTGTGTGAGGTCCCAAGGTGTCCACTTTGAAGGGAACTGAGACATCATTGTCCTGTGTACAATGTTTCCTGTATCTTGTATCTTCCTCAATAACTGTCTCTATGTTTCATAGTTCATGGCTGGGTACCTTCTGGACAGAATTTGTAGATCAAATTGGGAAGAACTGACACCCTAACGATGTTGTTGAATCTTCATATTCATAAACATAGAATAATTATCCATTCATTTAGAACATCTTTGATTTCTCTGACTTTTCATTCATTATACTAACACCTCACTGTACTGTTGAAAATTTGATGCGATAATATTATTTTAAATTTTCTCTTGGCCACCCATGCTTACTCCAGCAAAGCCCAGGCTTCTCTCAAACCCGGAAATTTGGTGACTTTCCAGACTCATTCTCTGATACTCTCCTTTTGTAACTTACTGCCCAGTTGTACAGATACATTTCTTTTCCTTAATGTACTATTGGTAGACTAGTTGAAATGGTCCAAACAATTTTATTCCTCTTTATTCCTCTTTATTAAAGACACTTCAAGTTATTTGCATTCTTAGACTCCTTTCAACTTCAAAATAATGATATAGTCCAATAAGTCAAATACATTTATTTGGAAAATTACTAAAGCTCCTGTGAAAGATGTTTATTTCCTGATAAAAGACGAGGCTCAAAGAGAATACTGGATACAAGGACTGGAACTATGGGAGCAAATGTAAAATTGTGAGAGAAAAGTAAAATGAGAGTAGATATACCAGTGCAACACCCCAAATTAGTGGAGTTTCTGAAATACTTGTAAAACTGTTTATATTTATGCAATCTATAAATAAGCTCATGATTTAAACTCCTGTTAACCAGGTTTTCTGTTTCTTGTAGCTGAAAGAATTCTCACATGGTTCACCCACTATTTTTTGTAAATTTGTGGCCATTACGATCTTTGCCTGGAATGCATTTCTATTTTATATACTCTTCAAATTTCCATTCAGTTGTCATATTCTTTGTGAAATTCAATCTGATTTTCCTACAACACTGAGAAAATGAAGAACTTTCTACAACATTTTGCCACTTTTGTTATTCTGTTTGCAAGCAAATTTTTACTAAGAGTTTGCTGTAAGTAGGGATCAATTTTATTCATTTTGAATCATCTTTTCTAAGATATGTAGTAGAAATATCTGATTGGTTTTCAGTGTTTGTCTCAAAGCATATTGTTTTTATTAAAGGACTTATTTATACTTCCAAATTTAGAGTAAAGTCAACTAAACAAATAAGTTTATGTTCAGTATTTTCCAACAATGATGGCTTGAATCTTGATCTGTTTTTACTTCTTAGATCTTAATAAACACTGAATAGGGTGGGTGGGGGGTGGGGCTCATGCTGTTTTTGGTCAAAATGTTTTGATTAAGACATTTTTGGTCAAAACAGCTCAGTGCAGTATGGGCAGGTGCATTCATAAATTACGTATCATAAAATGGGCAAACAGGTTGAAAACAGTCTTCAGAAAAATTCATTGAAGCTGAACGCAGCCTCTCACAACAATGCCAGCTGGCATGCTGACATAGATGGGGTTTTAGAACACTCATGTAACAAGGGGGCCTGGACTACAAGGGGCCTGCACTCCAGAAGATAACTCTGATTTTGGGGGTCACTCCTCATATATCTTTGTTTTATGAAAATCATGACTGAGGAGGAAGATAAATAAGTTCATTTCAGAGTAAGATATTTTATATCATATTTAATGGCATTTTAAAAAGGTGAATATTGTACTGATTATTCCAAATACTATGAAATGGCTGTTATTATCGTTTATCTTTTTCAAATACCTTTTTTGTCTTTTCTACCTGTCTGGCTACCAACCACCCTATTGCATTACCATGTGAATACAAAACTTGTTTTTTTAAAATGTTTTTTTTCTCTCCTTTGTCATCTTCAATTCATTGCAGTGCCACTTTCTCCTATGAAACTTCATTAAAGTGACTCCCAGGGCATCAGTGCCCTCCTGCTGGACCAGTCCTATTGGCTTCTATTTACTCCTCATCCTTTTATCTTCTCCTGCATGGGGACACTCATTGGGTACCTTCAACTTCTTTCCATTCGCATTGCCCATCTGGGCTTGATTAGTCTTTCTCAGAAATAACACTTCATTTAGTTCGTTTATTATGAATTTTTGAAAGTGTATAATATTAAAAGTAATATTATAACATGACTTCCCATCCTCATCAGCCATGTTCCAAGGTATATTGATATTTTGCCATACTCAACGTATCTATCTTATCCTTTCATTATTGGTTTGTTTGCTTTTTACCTTGTCAAATTATTTTAAAATAAATCCCAAACATACCACTATACTGTTAGCATTTTAGTATAAATTTCTGACATGGGAATTTCACTATCTTAAGACATATTGATATTTACTTATATAATCACAATGCCATGAACCTACTGAACAGTGTCTAGATGTTATTCAAATTTCCCCTCTGTGACGGTATAAATGTTTGTGTCCCCTTCAAATTCTTATGGTAAAATCCCAGCCCCCAAAGGTGATGGTGTTAGTGGGTGGGTCCTTTGGGAGGTCACTGGATTATGGGGGTGAAGCCCTCATCCGTGTGGATTATGGGGGTGAAGCCCTCATCCGTGGGATTGGTGCTTTTACGAAAGAGATCCTACCGAGCTCTGGAGCCTCCTCTGCAATGTGAGGGCGCAGCCAGAGCTGTGTGAGATGGATCCCTCATCTCCTCATGCTGGTGCCATAATCTTGGACTTGCAGCTTCCAGAACAATGAGAAATAAATTTCTGTAGTTTATAACATACTCAGTATGTGGTTTTCTGTAATAGCAGCTTGACCAGACAGAGATACCCTCCTATTAGAAAAAAAAAATGTGTCTTTATTTTAGATTGTTAGAATCAGAATTCAAATAAAGTACACTCACTAAATTTGGCTATAATGTTTCTAATTTTTATTTTTCAGTCTAGTGTATTTTATCATCCTTTTATTCATGACATGATATTAAAGAAGTCAGAGTAGTTGTCTTAAGTGATTATTGGCTTTCTACATTGTGGCCTGTTTTGTTTTGTTTTAGTATGGATATTAGGTTTAGAGTTTCTATTATAAATTATTTGGGAGGAGTGGATTTGGCAGAAATCCTTTAATGATATTGTTATAAAATGAATATTGCCCCATACATGCATTTGGTATTTGATTGTCTCCAATTTAGTAATGATAAATAGGATAAGTGCATTCAGGTGATTATAGCTTGATCCCTTTTTGTAAAATTTCATATTATCTTGATTTGGGTTAGTCCTAACTCACGATCTGAGACAATGATTTGCATTTAGGTAGTCTACTTGGGAGATAATTTACAAAAATTACAGTGATGGAAAAGGGAAAGTGGGATAGAAAAGGAGGATATATAATCTTCCTTGAAGATTTTAACTTTGGATTTTAATTTTCAATATAGTAGGGAGGAGAAGTTTCTTTTAATTGTATGAATTTGAGCTGTAAAAGCTCAAGAACAGTGAATAGTTAATAGTTTTTATTATTTATTTTTATGCAGTTCATGTTTGTATTCTGTTGCATAAGGGTTTTGCATCTAAAGAAAATTTTAGTAAATTTATAGTGTAAAATAAAACAATCGCTTATGAATCCTTTTCTTTACCTCTCACTGAGGATACACAAAATCATGTTCATTTAGTTCATTTCCTCTGCTGATTCCAATGAAAAGACTCCATGAGCTTGGCACTGCAGACACATTTTAAATCCTCTGCATTTTCTCTGCTATTATGTTGACTTAATCTGTAATTTATATGATTATGCCATTCAACACTTTCTGCCTTTCTTTGCTCCAATATTTGTCTTCAGCTGCTCCTTGTTGAAAGTTTTGTTCTCTTTTCAACAGGAAGGAATATCCACCCACACCAGCTTCAAGCGCTTTATTAATGTCAACTAAAGATGTAAAACAGAAAGTACAATTCTCAATATCAAGTACATTTTTCTTAAAGCAAAAGAAACTAGACTGGAGGTGTTAAATGATATGCATTACATCACTTGTTTAAATCTCACACTTTAGATAAATTATTTCATTTAACTCTCACAACAAACTTTCACATGGCATGCAAAACATAATAGTTATAAGATTTGAGTGTCTTATGAATGACCACATAGGTAGTAATTCTGGATTTGGAATGGAAATCCAGTTTTTCAGTCTTCAGAATACATGCTCTTTGCTCTTCCACCTTCTTCGTTACGATAGATGTAGTGGGTATTTACTGGCTTTGGGCACCCTGTATTCAAACTTAAGTTTCTGGAAAACAACATGATTCTCTGCCTTTTAGAGTGTACCCTGGAAGTTCAATACATGCTTTCTGCAACCCTTGAAAATGGGTTGGGCCCATGACCTAGATTTGGCCCATTAGTGTACCAGCCTGAAGCTTCAAATCTTCACGGGAGTTGAGAATTTACTTCTGTGGTTACAACACTGCCATCCAGTGTCCAAAGGTCCTGGTGGCCACTGGAGTGGCTGTGGCAGTGAGTGTTTGGGCTTCTGGCTGGTCCAGCTCTCTTTGATTCTCTGGATTTTCAGTGTCCATTTCTCTAAGCTGATTCTCTATCTATTTCCCCATCCATTTGGTGGGCTACCAAAACATACTCTTTTAATTCCTGTTCTGCTTATGTCAGCTAGCGTTCATTTCTATCATTTGCAACCAAGAACCTGAATTAATATGAGATAATAAATCATGTTTTTAGAGTTGTATACCAGTAATATATAAAAGGAGAATAATAAATAAAAATGGCATTATTATCTCAACTCCTAATGGTCATGACATTTGGTATAGTGTCACAGATAATAGAAAAAAATACAAAGTGTTGCAACTAAGATATTTATATTATGCTATCATTTTCCTGAATATAGTTGTGCCTAGAGATTCAATATCCACAGTTTAATAATGTCAATATGGTAAACATTTACTTGTGCTAATTCATACAGCTTTCATTTTATGAGCTAATTCTAGTTATCATTATGCAATTTTAAAACTAATTCCTAATTTATTATTTTTTAGGAGTCACTTATTTATATTTGTTCAGAAGCAGACAGAGATGTGCCTTTGTTGAAAAACAAGCTTTATTCTCTGTCTTAAGTAATAGCATATAAAAGCCAGTCCTAATATTCTGTGTTCTGATTTTTTGCTTTCTAACCTTATTTGAATATATATTTTAAAAATCTTAAGATGGTTAATAAGACTCAACAAATTCAATCCCTTCATTGAATAAGCATACAAATTGTTAAAGAAATTATAATCTGGCTCTGAACAACTAGCTTCTCCTGAAGATGGGTTCAAATCTCTCAATTTTGTTTATTTGTTTACAACACACTATGTGTTAAGACTTGCTCTTATGCTAGAGATTGTTCTTAAATAGATACATAGAAATGCTTTAATTAGCAACTTAATCTTTCTACAAACAACATGGGTTGTGTCATTGTATCCACTGTACAGGTAAGGAGACTGAGGCACATAAAGGATGGGTAACTTGTTCAAGGTCATAGAATTAGCCCAAGTCAGGGCCAACATTCAAACACAAGCAGCCTAGCCTTAAACTCTGCTCTGCCAGCCACCAACTCTGCTGCCTCCCAGATCTTTGGGTACTTTCCAAAAGAGTGGTGTAAGTTATTTGGCCACATATTTATTACACTTGTGTTTTATTCCCCAGAGACATGTCTTGTTGCCCTTTGATTTTAATTTGGATGCCACAGTATAATTTCTAAGATTGACCTTTCAGGTGGCTTATTTAAACAAATTAGAATTTATATATCAGGAAAGGTATTGATTGGGTCCTCAAAGTAGCCACTTAAACCACTGACATTGTTTTTATTTAAGATATATTTGTACTGCAATTAGACATGAAGTCTTTATTTTTTGGAGCTGACTTTGATTTCTTGAAAAGACACAAACATTTTTCAAATGTAATTCTTCTTTAGGTGATGTCAAAATACATTAAGTATTATAAACAAACTATATTCTGCTTTTTTTGGTGTTTTTTTTTTTTTAATGCAATCTAGAGAACATTCCAAAGATAAGCTTCTCCGGAAGTTAGAGAAATCACAGCATTCTTGACATTAGTAGACATGGTCCCTGGGTATGAGACACCAAAAAAGACAAACCTTGTCCTTTGGACACCATCAATTATACACTGCGTTGTAAGGCCACTGAGCATACTGAACATAAATCTTCATTTGACCTATAACCACATTTGCTGCATTTGCTTTATATCCCTGATATTGTAGACAGAGAATATGGAAGGAACAGGGATTCAGGGAGTCCCATTTTTGGGGTAAGCGAAGACATTGAAAAGAGCAGATAGTGTGCCAGAAGATACAAGTAAGAAGAGGAAAATTCATTGCTTTATTTTTACCTTTTCAGCTTAAAATAGCTAATAAATGGATTAAATGTAAAATTATGTAGTTTTTTGATTAAACAATAAAGTTTATTAAAATTTATTACGTCATATGTTGACATTTACTACATTTGTCAACTCAAATCTCCTAATATGGTCTATAATTCCTCAAAGTCAGCATCTTATGTACATCACTTTTATGTATATTATTTTTTCTATGGTCAAAGATTTTGATTAAATATTATTTCTGGAAACTCATTCTTTAAAACTTTGCAAGAATATACTTACCTTTACATTATATTTTGTAAAAACATATGTCAAAATGATTTATCACTATTCATAAATGCCATCTTTTCCAAATTAGGAAATAAAACTAATATGTAGTTCAGTAAAACACACACACAAACAGAACACTTTCAAAAACATTTAATCAAATAGTACAAATATTTTTTTTAAATGCTAAATTCTAGTGACTATTTGTGAAATGATCAAACTCTGGTACAAGGATGTATTTTCCATGCCCTCTGAACCAATTCTTTAGTCCACTTATTCATCTTAATAATCTAATTTAGTTTAGCATCAAGGGTCAAACTGAAAAAAATACAATAACATTTATGTTACAAGGAAAAAGAGGCTTATATGAAACAGTCAGTTGCATTTCAACTTAGGTATAGTAGATTTTATATGATTAAAAATTATTACCAAAAGGAGAGTTCTAAGTTCAACACTTAATATAATGAAATAACTTTCCATAAATTATAAAACCAAAACCCTAACAAAGCTCTACAGGGAATTTATTTTCTTGATACCTTATTACTTTTTTCCTATTTCTATTCCTTGTAAAATATGGTATATCTCATGCAATTAAGCCATCCTAAACTTGTTTACTTATAGTCAGGTATTTCATTTGCCTCTTCTCAAGAGAGGGTAAAAAAGGAGATACCTCATTTTCCGCAGCATGAATTCATGTTTCCCAAGTCATTAGCTGCTTGCTAACTTGGCTGGGATTTATAGACTGGTATGTTCTGGAAAGCATGATTCCTGTCATAAGAATGCCTTTTATATAGTATTCTACAGAATATAATTAATAACCATGGTTTAGTGTTTTGAATAATTTCTACAGAGGAATAATTTCAGAGTGACGAACTTCATGGACAGATCTGTGCTTTGCACCTTTATAGTTGTGTTTATACACTGATCTCCCTCTGCTGGATTTAATTTTTCAAGTGTTTTTTGGAATATGGTCAACCTTGAGAGGGTTGACAAGATGCTCAGTGGAATCACCAGAAATTTAGTTTATGCAGCAAACATTGTTGAAAGCATTTATCATATAAACATTATTTAGTGTAACGAGCAATTTTAACAACTACTTCAAAACACATCTTTCAAGATCTTTTCAATGATATAGTTCTTTTTAACTACCTATTCAATATTCAAATGAGTCCTGTACATCTTAAAGTGATGTATTACATTTTAAAATGTTGACACATGACTACAGGCAAGAGACAGAGGACCAGCATAAACAGCTGCTCCCATGACTTTGTTGGGCCGTCTTACATCCTCAAAAGCTCCTCAAAGAAACAAATTCACGTGTCCGAAATTCTTCCCTCTTCAATTTTCCACTGTGTCCTTTGGACCCTAATTTCAATTATACTTTATTTTATATCTACCTATCATTATGTATATAAAGTGAGTGACTCTAGATTTCCATTTTGACCCAAAATATTCTAAAACACATTAATTGGGCAGTTAATCGTCCAAAGCACCATGACGGAGCAAGAGCTCAGGCTTTTTGGGGAGTAGTTTTCAGTGTCCACGGGCTGCACATTGTTACAGCTCATCCACGTCCAAATTATCCTTCTGCTACTTGCCTCTCAACTCTCATATTTTAAAGTGACTCCCTTTCAGCTAGCTGACAAGGACTCATACATTCAAATTTTTATTTAGTACATGCTAGGCTTTATTCATATTCAGGAGAAATATCAAGGAATGTACAGTTATTGAATGAAACAAGCAGATAAACTATTAGACATGTTAAATACATGAGAAACAAATCCCTCTATCAAGAATTATATATATATATTACCTGTTAAGCTAAACTGATGGGTCCCTGATGATGTAACACACAGCAAGAGGGGAAAAAGGGCCTTTATTTCTCCTAATATTTTAAAACTGCTTCCACGCATTTTTCTCCTCAGGTGAAGGCAGACCCATCTCTTTGCTCTATATATAATTTCCTGATTAAAACTAAACTAAAAATAATGTCTCAAAATAAGTGACTCCTCAGTTCCTGCCTCTTGAACCTGTAAATTATTGTAACATAATTTTCAGCCACCATAACGGGAATATAACTAAATAGAGTGAATACTTCATGCAATATTGGGGGTATGGCAAACATTCTTGGTTTTCAGAGTTATTTTTGTAGTACATTGTCTAAATAAGTGGGTTGCAAAGTTGACTGCTTTAATAGCCAAGCTAAGATGATGGAGCACTTTCTATCCAGGAGCCCAAATCTCAGAAAGGAAACACTGATGCTCAATGACATCAGGTCAAAACAACAACTGCGTAAACAAACACAACCTTGTTTCTAAATTGATACTGTGCACAAGAAGAAAAGATACACCTATGCTATCAGGGGAACTTAAGCAATATGACAGTAGTCCACAGGCGATAGAAGAAAAAGAAATGCTCTTTCAATTAGCCAAGGATTTGTAGAAGAGAAACAAGTTGGAGATCACAGCATATGGAAGAGAGACTATTTCATGAAGTGATTACTGTCTGTCCCATGAGCTGGAACCAGGTCAGAACACAGATTGCCAACTGTAAACTGCCCCTAGCGACTAATCACAATTGGTATTTATTCTGACATAAATCAGCACCCCTCTTCTGCCTTCTGCACCATGCTGGTTCCTAGAACAAGCTGTGGTCCTGACCTGGCCAAGCACATAAAGTAATTTTCTGTACCTGGTAACATTCATGTATTAGTACCCATGACTATTCCCTCCCCCTCCCCTCTATAATTCTATGGCACCTGCCAAGCAATGTGGAGAATATCCATTTTGTCCTGAAGCAGCACAAGACATGTCTCTTCTGTAAGTTTCCCTTAATAAATTCTATGAGTTGCCAGACTGGAATGTTCTGCCTCTCTCTTCAGTCTTTTCTCTGACCGCCACTATAGGGATAGACTTTCTGTCTAGGGGCTTTTCCCTGGGTCTCTGTGTTCTAACAGACTAGCATTGCAGGAACAAATGCCGTGTGGGTATCCGGAGAAAATTCTATATATATGATAAGAAGAGAATGGAGGATGTCATGAAATTATACTTGGTTAGTTTTTGACGTAATGGGCAAACTCCCGGCTAACTCAGTGGTGCTATGTTGAGACTTACATCATCTCTAGTCATTCTCCAGGATCACCTGCTCCTGGGCACCACATGGAATCATGGACATCCAATTCAATGACATTGTTGCCTAACACACATTAAAATTTAAAGTCATTCTACCAATACTAAAGAACTGTAGGAAGAAGAAAGATGAATACAGTAATTGCTAATTTAATACAATCTCTTCATCAGAGACATTATCAGGCATTTGAACACCTCAGTGCTTTTGAAAGTATATCCTGGCCACACTATTCCTGAAAGATCATCTGAGCAAAGAAAAGAAATGAGAAAAAATCATTCTGCTTTCAAATTAGTTTTAAGTGCTATGTACTTTATACTCATTTTGAATACCTACAATGCACATTCATGTATCTAAGGTTCTGAGGGTCACTACCTTAGAAAAAGTCTTAACTTGGCTAAACTAGGTATTTGAACAAATTATTTGACAAGAGAAACCAGAAAAAATCACTTAATACTGATATTTGTTGAATTTTGATAACATACTTTGTAAAAGGTTGGTCTGTTTCTTATCCTAGAACATATGGATGTATTTCAAGGGAACTATTAACTTTTCAAAATTATATTCATACATTTGGATGCACTTAAATGTTTTCATATATAGAGATTTTATTCATTATCAAATATCTATGACTATAGATGTTGAAAATCAATTGACAAAGAAAAGCTTCTTAAAAAGCAACAATAAAATAAAATATTTTAATGTATTTCCTAGCACTTTTACTGGTAGGAAACTATATTAACCTTGGTTGTGTATAGGCAGAAATGAGTAAAATCATACAAAAGAAATGTCATATAAAGTGCTAAACACCAAATGAAAGTTTAGTAAGTTTTAATTATTTTTAAACTAAGATTATAAAACAAAATTTTATCTCATATTCTGAGATTTTTATAGCACATATATATGCAGATAAATATCTTAATTCAAACACTTCTCTTCTTGGATTAGATATGCTCCAACACTTTCCATATAGTCAATTTTTGTTTAGCACATATTTTCCCAAAGAAATAATAATAATAATAATAATAATAATAATAATAATATTTTCATTTAAAAGAAAAAGAACAAAATGTAGGACTTCATTTCTCGCTACTTAGAAATATATATAATCTCTGAAATACTTTTTAAAATAAATTTAATAAAAAATAATAACTTTGTTTATCACTGTTCCATGTTATACAATGAAACAGAAACTAAATAAATACTGATAATTAAAATATGCTACCAGTAAATGGAACAGAATAGAATGTCCAAAAATAGACCCATGTAAATATAGTCAACTGATATTTGTTAACAGAACAGATACAGTTTAATAAAGAAAAGAGCCCTGGCTGATGTGGCTCATTGGATTGAGTGCTGGCCTGAGAACCAAAAGGTCACTGGTTCAATTCCCAGTCAGGGCACATGCCTGGGTAGCGGGCTGGGTCCCCAGTTGGGAGGTGTGTGAGAAGCAACCAATTGATGCATCTCTCTCATATTAATGTTTCTCTCCTTCTCTTTCCCCCTCCCTTTCCCTTTCTCTGAAAGTAAATAAATAAAATCTTTGGGAAGGAAAAGGAGGGTCTTTTCAAGAAATAGGGAAATAGGGAACAATTGAACATTCACATGTAAAATGTGAATCTAGACACAGACTTATATCAGTCACAGAAATTAACTCAACAAGATCATTTACATAAGTATAAATAAAACTATAAAACTCTTAAAATGGAGAAAATCTACATGACCTTGGGTTTGGCATTTTTTTTTTTTTTTAGTACAGTCCCTGAAAGAAAAAAAAAGTTAAAAAAAGAAACAAGCAAGCAAGCAAACAAACAAACAAAAACAACTATTGCCCTGAAAAAGACACTGTTAAGAGAATGTAAAGACAAGCCATGGACTGGAAGAAATATTTGCAAAACATATAGCTGATAAAAGACTGTATCCAAAATACACACACACACACACACACACACACACACACACACACACACAAACACCTCTTAAAGCCCTGCAAATAGTCAAATTAAAAACTGAGTTAGACCCCTGGCTGGTGTGGCTCAGTTGGTTGGAGTGATGTCTGGTGAAGGGAAAGGTTTCAGGCTCGATACCATATCAGGCACGTGCGTGGGTTATGAGGTTGGTCTGTGTCAGGGCACATGCTAGAAGCAACCGATTGATGTTTCCCTCTCATATTGAAGTTTTTTTCTTTTTCTCCCTCTTTTACCTTCTCCCTAGAATCAATTAAAAAAGGCTTTAAAAAAATTGACCTAAAGATCTCAACAGATGTCTCACCAAAGAATATATGATGCTCTACACACGTGAAAATATGCTCAGTGTCATTTGTTATTAGGGAATTGACAATTAAAACAACTAGGAGATACCATTATACACCTATTGCAGTGGCTAAAACCCAAAACACAGACAGCACCAAACGAAGGTGAGGGTATGGAGCGAAAGGATCCATCATTCATTGCTGGTGGTAACGTAATGGGGATGGTCACTATGAAAGGCACTTTGGCAATTTCTTACAAACCTAAACATAGTCTTACTAGTGATCCAGCATGTGCTTCTGGTATCCACCTAAAAGAGTTGAAAATGTACATCCACAGAAATACCTACACACACATGTTTATAGCAAATGTATTTACTATTTGCTATGTCTTGGAGGCAACCAAGATGTCTTTTGTTGGTTAATGGACAAACTGAGGTATATCCATTCCATGAAATATTATTCAACAGTAAAAAGAAATAAACTATTAAGCCATGAAAAGTCATGAATGACACTTAAATTCATAGTGTTAAATGAAAGAAACCAATCTGAAAAGGCTTGTGTGTGATTTCAACTATATAACATTCTGGAAAAAACAAAGCTACTGAATCTCTAAAACAAGAAAAATGAGCAAAAGTGGTTTTCAGGGATTTAGAGGAAAAGGAGGATGAATAGGCAATAGGTGGAGCACATGTTATTTTTAGGATAGAAAACTTCTGTATGATACGGTAACTGTGAATAACTATTATTACACCTTTGTTATAACAAATAGAGTGTTCAACACAAAGTATGAATGTTTAATGTTACTTCATTGAATAACATTGTATCGATATTGGCTCAACTGTACCTCAGTGATATAAAATGTTAACAATAAAATAAATGTGTGTGTGTGAGGGTCAGGGGTTAAATAAGCACTTTTTGTATTCACTGCTCAATTTTTCTAAAAACCTAAAACAGCTCTAAAATAAATGTTATTAATTAAAAAGTTAAAATATATAGGCAAAAATTATAATTGCCTCACACACTAGATACCCCAATACGAGAAATTATTTCTAAACTAGAAAATTTCTTTAAGCAAATTCACATGATGCTTATATAATTTTTTCTATCTTCAAAATTAGTTTTTATTTATTTTTTACATATTTCCAAACCCTTTTGCCTATAGAAAATTTTATGTGAGCCCTGGTTATGTGTAGGCAGTAATGCATAAAACTACAAATTGAGATTCTTTTAATTTGCATCTAGCCAAAAAGATCCACATATTAGTAGGATAAACTCTTTCTTTCCAAAACAAAACAGTTTGCTCATTTAAATTAGGGTTAGTATCTAAGAACTTGATGCAACTTTGGATGATTGAAAATGCTGCTTATTGCAGAGATTTGTTTATTGTTATATATACACACTTCTCATAGCAAATTGAAGGGTGTAAGAGAGGACTGTTGACTAAGGAGTTCTGATAAGCATGGAACACTTTCCTGGACATCGTCCCATCCTCTTGTTTGGTTGCCCATGAGATTTAGAGTTCATCATCAAGTGAAGCCACATGTTTGTACAACTGGTTGTGGATGAGACTCTTAATAGATGTGCCCTGAAGTCCATTTCAAAAACCAAAGTTAGATGAGTGGTTAAAACACCTGTGGGACATTTACACAATGGAATATACTTGGCTGTAAAAAAAAAAAGTACTCTTTGGAACAGGATGGATAGACCTGGAGAACATTATACTAAGTGAAATAATTCAGAGAAAGATGAATACCATACTATTTCACTCATATCAAGAATCTTATGAACAGGCTGAACTCACAAGCAGTATAGGGACTGATTCGTAGATGGAGAACACCAAACTGGCAGCTCTAGGGGTTGGGGGCAGGTGTTAGGAGGTGGAGGGTTCAAGCAAAAAGAAACAAGGATTTGCAGGCATGGACAGTAGTGTGGTGATTGTGGAAGGAGGAGGTACAAGGGGCATAAGTGATAATGGGAAAAAAAAATAAAAAAAAAATGTAAAAGCCAAAGCTGACTTGAGCTAAATCTATCAAGGTTTCCTTGGGTAAGTTTAGTCTTGTACTTGTCACCTTAAGGTACTTACTAAGTAGCAGCACCAGAGAGGAGCTATATTGAGAAATACATAGCACTCCATTGATGGAGGGTTTGCAAGGAGCCTGAAACGTTTAAGGAAAAGATATCAGAATAGTAAACATAAGTGGAATGTGTGAAAGATCTCGCTTAGGTAGATATTATTTGGTACAATACAAAACTGCATTAGTATCATGAATGTAACCAGTTAAAATCTGTAAATTGTGCTGCTATGAACATGGGGATGCATAGGTTCTTTTGGACTGGTGTCTCAGGGTTCTTAGGATATAATCCTAGCAGTGGAATTGCTGGGTCAAAAGGCAGATCCATTTTTAGTTTTCTGAGGAGATTCCATACTGTTTTCCACAGTGGCTGCACCAGATACATGGACAAAACCAAGGAGGAGGGTGGAAGCAAGGGAGGGTGGGAGGTTTTGGCTGGTGTTGGGCAGGGGGTGGGGTGGATGGTGAGGAGAAAATGCAGACAATTGTAATTGAACAACAATAAAGTAATTAAAAAAAAATTTGCACGTAAGCACACACAACACACACAGAATGTAACACCACAGTGATCCAAACTATCAAATAGTTATTTGAACACAATTTTTTTAGCTATTTTTTTCTTAATAAAGTTTCTAGGTTGAGACATCACCACTTTTCAACATGTGTTTATGATAACCTCTTTATGCCAGTCAGCTTGATATTGTGAACTTTCAATTTATTTCCTGTCTTTGCAACCCAGACAATAACCTCCAATGCAGAATTTTTCAGAAAATTCTGAAAAACAAGTATATAGGATATAAATATCTCTTATCTCAGATGACAGTGATATATATCCCTTGAGAATCTGAATGAGTATTACAGTAAGCTTCCTTGTTTCTCCTTAGTTCTTTTGTTTCTCCTTAGTTATTATAAGATAATACCTTTATTTTGTCTCTTTCCCAGTTTCTCTAGCTCTATACTTTTTTAGTTCAATTTTTGGAGTTTGAGTTAATAAAAACAATTATAAAATATATTACGTATTTCAAGTCTTATCTTGTTTAAACCATTTCTGGATACAATTTTCTTGGACATGAACCTCTCAATTTGAAAAGTCTGATATTTTCAATTTACACACCCGAAGAAACCCATGAAAATTATTATTTAAGCTCAAAAATCCTTAAGTAAGATTTAGGTTGTTTTAAAATAGCCTCACCAATAACAATATCAGCCGGTTACATAGGTCAGTTTCACCCTGGGTGTGATTTTATTTTTTGTTTAAAGTGATTCTGGAACATTTTAGGTTTTTCTAGGAGCAAAAGATCATGGAACCCTGAATAGAATGGAAGATAGAAAGAGTAACATTAACTCAGGACAAAAATCAGACTGGTGCTGTGAACTGTTGACTCCAGAATAATTTGCTCACCTACCTCACCAAACCTCAATGTTGCCCTTTTCCTGGTTTTAGGGGATCAATATAACCCCAAATTTGGGAAGATACACAGATTATTATTTTAAATATTTAACTTTAAATGTGCTTTAAATAATATATTCTATAAAAATCTATTACAACGTCTAGTTGTTATCCTAATTTCATCATTATTTTGTATGCAATTAATTATGCTCAATGAAAAATCATAATTTAGGATATTGATTTTTAAAATGTCTAATCTGCAAGTAATTGGGGTGCTTTTAATTAATTACATTGTTATATTTATAAATTACCCAGAGATTTCATGGCAAGGGGTTTTCAGTATTGTTCAACACTTTAAGATTTATAGTTTCTTTTATTAACTGTAAAAATCTAATTCAGTTCCCAACCCTCAATCCAGAAGTGCTGAAATAGTCCCTTAAAATTCTTGCCATTTGAGTCTTAATATGGCATCTACTGTATTATGTAATAAATCAGATAAAAGAATTTTGTGAAAGTTTATTTTATGTATTGCATAAATAATTGTTCTTCATTTTCAATTACAGAGATTGAGACCTGAAATTCATGATACCTTTACCAACACTAATGGACTTCGTTCTCTGAATGAGGATCCTTGGACAAATGAATCTGAGATTATCAGAATTTTATTTAGATTTTCCTTAAGACTAAGAAAATTATTTTACTCAGCCACTTCTTCTGGTATATCTGGAAGTTCAATATGTAGTATTGTATTTTTGCCACATGGAGGTTTAGACTTTGGTGTGATGTTTGAGGTTATGCGAAAAATTAAGTTCATAGCACAGCAAGTTTTAAGCAGGTATTGAAATACTCTTACATTAAATCAGGTATTCCTTGGAGTATAGTCTAAGAAATCTTGGCAAAACTCTTTATATCTAAACAGGTCCTTTTTCCCTGAATAATTTGGATACATTTTTCTTATTTTTACTTTTCTTTATATACACAAACCTAACAGATTACTTAACTCTTACTAAGAGTTTGCTTGCTTACTTGTTTGTTTTGAAGCATTCTACATAATGTTTCCATTCTTATTACACTCAGCATAAAGTATTTCAGAATTCATGCAATTACAATGATATCACTTGATTTTGCCATAAGATAGGATGGGTTAAAAAGTAGATTGTCTTAAAGAGTAAAAGTTAAAAAAAAATGCTGTAGTGTGTTTAAAAGGAAAGTGAACTTGGCTTTTATTTCTGTCCTATGTGGAAACAAAGTGCAGAATATACACAATGAAAACATTGATTATATGTAAGACTGATGACTGGGCTGAACATTAACATACAATATGAAACCGTGCAATCTGTGTCACTGCAATGATTATATATTAAATCAGATGTATGTCGAAATAATAACTACTAATAATCAAGTCAGGCAAGATAATCAACAGGCTCTGAAATTAGTGGCTGAGAAGCTCTATGAGGAACAGAATATTATATAGTAAATTTAAAGGATGCTCCAGAAATTACATTAGGGAAAAAGATAATGATTTTATAACAGAGAAACTCGGGAGGCACCATCTTCACCAGGTGATCAGAGTGAGTGCCCCCAGTGATGGAACAGTGAACCTCAGGCACCTACCCATGAAGCACAATGGGGTATACTTAATTGTCCTGCAGAAAGTGAATAATCTGAATAAAAAAGTGAGGAGCTGCATGCAGTCCCACTTGGAGAACACTGTAGTGAAGAACTGCTCTATAATCCAAAATTCAGTGGTCATGAATGGCAAAGGCAGACAGAGTGACTATTTCAGATGGAAGGAGACTGAAGATGAATGACATTAAATATCACATGTCATTGTGGATTGGGTCCCGGGGGAGGGGAGTAGAGAGAGAATATTATAGATTAAAGAATCATGTCAGTATTTAAAAAAAAATCAGATGTATGTCAAGATTCATAAGGGTAGCAATGTGGAACTGAGTTTAGGGGAGAAAAAGTGCAGAAGGCTGAATAAGGGTATTAAGACAAGCATGTAGATGAATATTCACTAGTCTGAAGGCACTGAGGACAGTTCGGGATAGAAAGGATGTGAGCAAAACCAACATAATAAGAAACTTGTGATTATAATTACATAGTAGCATTTTTGTTGTATTGAGCCAAAGTGTTTTTTATTATAATTTAACTCCCCCTCACCATCACTAAAAATAGCCTGAAAATATGTGATCTAGGCATATGTTTCTCTTCCCTTTATTCTCTCAAAATCATTTTTCTTTACCATTGATATTTTATATTTTCTTTTCTCGTTCTTATAATACTTCATTCTCTTTCCACCTTTATTAATCTTTGCTCATCTGTTGTCATTGACTCTTGTGCTTGTGCTTTTTCTTTATTTTTCCTATTTGTTCACTATTTAAAATTTTTTTTCAAACCTCATACTCTTTCCTTTTCTTACCCCAGTTTGCCATCTCCTTTCCCTTTTTCTAACTTATATTTAAAATTTTATTTTTTCCTTCACCATGTTTCTGTTACCTGCTCTTATTATTTCTCCCTTCACTCTCAAAATCATTTTCTTTCCTCTAGTCATCTCATATACTTTTTTCCTATCGTATAATATTATTATTCCCGTTCCATATTTATTAATTTTTGCTCATTTGTTATTGATATTGCTGACATGGTAGGGGGGATTTTTGCTGGTGTATGTTTGATTTTCTGGGTAGTTTGCTTTGTTCTGCCAGCACCTGTATAGCAGCGTACAAGACTTGGTGGGGTGGTGACTTAGTCAGCCAGCCAGAGAGGAGAATGCAACAGCAAATGAGTCATTGACAATCAAAACCAAAGTACAACAAAAAAGCCCACATAAACAGCATGAAGGGCATCCCTAGAGTGTCCAGTTCAGGAGATCAAAGAGAATGCACCATTGAGTCTCACAGAACCCCTACCACAGAAGACCAACCAATGAAAACAGGGAGTCAAGTCAGAGCAATTTGAGATGCAGAAATAACTAAAAAGAGTCAACTAAAATTGGAACAAAGAAAGAATGCCTAATTGAAAACAAAGAAGAAATACCTAGAAAAAAGGATCTACATTAAATTGAAACAAGCAATTTATAAGACAGAGTTCAAAATGATGGTTATAAGGATGCTGAAGGAACTCAGTAAGAATTACAAGAAATTATGGGAGCTAGAAGGAACTTAGTGGAAACTACATTAGCATGAAAAAGCATAAAAACTATGAACAAAAACCAGAAGAAAACAAAGAATGCAATATCTGAATTGAAGTACACACTAGAACGAATTAAAACAGAGGACCAAATCAGTGAACTGAAAGACAAGGGAAAAAAAAAAACTAGTCAGAGCAGCAAAAAGAAAAAAGATTCAGAAAGAATGAGCATAGTTTAAGGGAGCTTCTGGACAACATGAAATGGAACAATATTCATATCATAGGAATACCAGGAGGAAAAGAAATGAGCAAGGGATTAAAAAAAAAAAACTGCTTGAAAAACATAAACAGAAAATTTCCCTAATTTGATGAGGGAAAAAGACATGTAAGTTCAAGAAGCACAGACAGCCCCAATCCAGATGAACCTAAAGGGGTCCACTCCAAGACATATCATAATTAAAATAGCAAAATTTAAAGACAAAGAGAGAATTTCAAAGGCAGCGAGGGAGAAGCAGCTAGTGACATACAAGGGAGCTACAATAAGGCTATCTATCAGCTGATCTTATAACAGAAACATTATCAACAAGAAAGGATTGCCATGAAATATTCCAAGTAATGAAAAGGGAGGACCTTCAACTAAGACTACTTTATCCAGCAAGGCTTTCATTTAAATTGGAAGGCAAAATAAGGACCTTTCCAGACAAAAGAAGGTTGAAAGAGGACAACCCCACCAGGTCAACACTGAGCATGATTTTAAAGGGACTTCTTTAGGAAGAAAAAGACATAGAGAGAGGAACACAGATACAAAGGGAAAGATGGCAATGAACAAGTACCTATCAACAATAACCTTAATGTAAATGGATTAAAGGCTCCAAATAAAGGCATAGGATAGCAGTCAATAAGAAAACATGATCCACATATATGATGTCTGAAAGAAGCCAACTTCAGAACAAAATATCTACACATACTGAAAGTGAAGGAATGAAAAAAAATATTCCAAGCAAGCAGACATGAAAATAAAAGTTGGGGTAGCAATAGTTATATCAGACAAAATAAATTTCAAAAAAAGGCAATAACAGCAGACAAAGAAGATCACTACATAATACTTAATGGTCATCCAACAAGAGGATTTACTCCTTGTAAACATATATGCACCCAACATAGGAGCAATTTAATACATAAGAAAAATCTTGGAGGATGTTAAGAAGGAGACCAACAGCAATACAGTCATTCTAGGGGATTTTAACAACCCACTATCAACAATCAATAGATCTTCCAAACAAAGACTCCACATGGATATTGTGGCATTGAACAACACTCAAAATCAAATAGATTTAATTGATATTTATAGAACATTTCACTCCCAAAGGCAAAGTATACATTCTTTTCAAATGCATATACATCATTTTCAAAGATAAACCACATGGTAGGGCATAGCAAGCCTTCATTAATTCAAGAAAATTGAAATCATATCAAGCAACATCTTGGATCAAAATGGCTTGGAACTAGAAACCAACCTCAAGAAAAAAAATAAAAAAAAGTGTCCAAAACATGCAGACTGAATAACATGTTATTAAATAATGAATGGGTTAACAATGAGATAAAGAAACACATCAAAACAACATCTGGAAACAAATGAAAATGAACACACAATAACCCAAAATGTATAGGACACTCTTGAGTAAAGACACTCTTGAGAGGGAAGTTCATAGCAATACAGGCCTACTTAAAGAAGATGAAAAAAATCTCATGTAAAAAACTTAACCCTACATCTAAAAGAACTAGAGAAGCAACAACAAACAAGCCCAGAGTGAGTAAAAGGAAGGAAATAATAAAGATCAGAGCAGAATTAAATTACATAGAGACTAAAACCAGTATCCCACGAATCAATGAATCCAGGAGCTGATTCTTTGAAAAGGTAAACAAAATTGACAAACCTTTAATGAGATGCATCAAGAAAAAAAGAGAGAGGAACCAAAAAATAAAATCAGATAAAGAGAAGAAGTAACAAGTGATACCACAGAAATACAAAAGATTGTAAGAAATTACTATGAACAACTATGTGCCTAGAAACTGGACAATCTAGATGAAGTGGATAAATTTCTGGAAACATACAATCTCCAAAAACTGAATCAAGATGAAGCAGAAAGCCTGACTAGACCAAAAACAACTTGTGAAACTGAAGCAGTAATCAAAAAACTCCTGGCACACAAATGCCCTGGACTGGATAACTTCACAGGTGAATGTTACCAAATGTTCAAGGAAGAACTAAGACCTATTCTATAACTACTCCAAAAATTCAAGAAGAGGGAAGACTCCCAAACTCTTTTTACAAAGCTAGTATTATCCTAATTCCAAAACCAGATAAAGACACAAAAAATAAAGAAAATCACAGACCAATATTTCTGATGAACATAGATGTTAAAATCCACAAAAAAATATTGGCAACCCAGATCCAGCAGTATATTAAACAGATCACACATCATGATCAAGTGGGATTTATCCCAGAGATACAAGGTTGTTACAACATTTACAAATGAGTAAACATAATACATCACATAAAGAAAATGAAAGACAAATATCATATGATTATATCAACAGATATTGAAAAAGCATTTGATAAAATCCAGTACACATGATAAAAACACTCAGCAAGGTGGGAAGAGAGGATCATTCCTCAACACATAAAGGCCATATATGAGAGACATACAGCCACATCATACTCAATGGGAGAAAAAACAAAAGTGTTTCTCTTAAGATGAAGAAGAAGACAAAGGTGCTCACTTTCACCACTCTTTTTCAACATAGTACTGGAAGTTTTAGCCACAGTGATTAGACAACAAAAGCCATCCAATTGGAAAGGAGGAAGTAAAACTGTCATTAATCTCAGTTGACATGATAGTGTACATGGAAAACACTATAGTCACCAGCAAAACACTACTTGGCCTAATAAGTAAATTTGGCAAAGTAGCAGGATACAAACTCAATATTCAGAAATTAATGGTATTCTTTAATACCACCAATAAATTATCAGAAAAGGAAACTAAGAAAAAAATCACATTTACTGTAGCAACAAGAAAAATAAAGTACACAGGAATAAATTTAAACAAGGATATAAAAGACCTGTATTCAGAAAACTATAAAACACTGAAGAAAGAAATTAAAGAAGATACAAACAATTGGAAACATATGCTGTGTATATCAACAGAAAAAATTAACATCATTAAAATGTCCATATTACCCAAAGCAATATATAGATTCAATGCAATTCCTATTAAAATACCAATGGCATATTTCACAGATCTGAAAGAAATATTAAAAATATTTATATAGAACTACAAAAGACCCCTAATAGTCTCAGTAATCCTAAGAAAGAAGAGCAAAGTTGGAGGGATCACAATACCTGATATTAAACTATACTACTAGGCTACTGTAACTAAGACAGTCTCTTACTGGCACGAGAACAGAGACACAGGTCAATGGAACGGAATAGAGAGCCCAGAAATAACACGATGTCTCTAAGGTCAATTAATATTCAACAAAGGGGGCATGGGAATACAGTGAAGTAAAAACATTTCCTTCAATAAGTGGTGTTGGAGAACTGGACTGGTCCATGAAAGAAAGAAAGAAAGAAAGAAAGAAAGAAAGAAAGAAAGAAAGAAAGAAAGAAAGAAAGAAAGAAAGAAAGAAGGAAGGAAGGAAGGAAGGAAGGAAGGAAGGAAGGAAGGAAGGAAGGAAGGAAGGAAGGAAGGAAGGAAGGAAGGAAAGAAAGAAAGAAAAGAAACTAGACCACCAACCTATACCATATACCAGAATAAATTCAAAATGGATAAAAGACTAAATATAAGCCATGATACCATGAAAGTCCTAGTGGAAACCATAGGCAGTAAAATTTCAGATATCTTACATAGCAATACTTTTGCCAATATTTCTTCTAGGATAAGGAGATAAAGGAAAAAAATAAACAAATGAGACTATATCTAATTAAAACATTTCTGCATGGCTAAAGAAACTACCATCAAAATGTAAAGCGAACCAACTGTATGGGAGAACATACTTGCAAATGATACTTTGGACAAGGTTTGATCTCCAAAATATATAAAGAACTCATACTACTCAACACCAGGAAGACAAACAACCTAATCAAAAAGATGAGCAAAGGACATGAATAGATACCTCTCCAAAGAGGACATATAGATGACCCATCGGCATATGAAAAAACGCTCAACATCACTAGCCATCAGAGAGATGCAAATGAAAACCACAATGAGATATCTCACACACCTCAGAATGGCCATCATCAATAAATCAACAAACAGCAACTGCTGGTGAGGACGTGGAGAAAAGGGAATCCTCGTGCACTGTTGGTGGGAAGGCAGACTGGTGCAGCCACTGTGGAAAACAGTGTGGAGTTTCCTCAAACACTAAAAATGGAACTGATTTATGACCCAGTGATCCCACTACTGGGAATACTCCCTGAGAACCCTGAAACACCAATTCAAAAGAACTCATGCCCTCCTATGTTCTCAGCAGCACTATTTACAGTAGCCAAGTGTTAGAAACAGTGCGAGTGCCTATCAGTAGATGATTGGATTGAACCACTGGTAAATGTATACAATGGAATACTACTCAGCAGAAAGAAAGTACTCCTACTTTTTATGACAGCATGGATGGGACTGGAAAATATTATGCTAAATGAATTAAGCTAGTCGTTGACAGACAAATACCATATGACCTCACCTATAAGAGGAATCTAATGTACAAAATAAACTAATAGAAAAATAATTCCAGAGACAAGGAAACATGGAACAGACCAATAGCTGTAGGAGGGGAGGAGGGAAGGGGGATGGTGGTGGAAGGAAGGGGAAGGGATTAGTCAAAGGGCGTGTACGAATGACTCACAGACACGGACAATGGAGAGGGGCTTGACTGTAGAGAAGTTGGTGAGCTGAGTGGAGGGATCAAAAAAAAAAAAATGGGGAGAACTATAATAGAATAAATAATAAAAAAAACTAATTTTATGTAATAAATTTTTGCATAAGTTTTATGAAATTTCTTATACCATGTTACTCAATTGACACTTATAGGTTTTAAGATATGTCATTTTTAAATAATTTCAACAAGTTCCCAATAAGTGTATGCATAAACCACAGTGCATAAGTACCAAGTACCATCTGAAACAAAACATCCTATTTTCACTCCTCTCATGCTTTGGAGCTAGGGGTTTGTTACTTCTTTGTTTTTCTTATTTTCTAATTGTCAGCAGTTCCTGCAGCTGCAACAGCATTAGTCCTGAACTTCTGAAGGATTTATAAAGCCAGGACAATGTTTTGGATTTGCAAATTAAATCCTGTTTTCTCAGTATCTTTGATAGATCCAGCTTTTGAGATATAAGAACAAGAGCAAACCTACATACACAGAGGCCATAGTGAGGTTAGAGTTTAATTTTTTGTTATTTTCTCGGAAACCCCACACTTACTCACATTATTGATTAAGGAAAAAATAAAAGGTTAGAAAGAGCCCAACAAATCACAAAGGAGGAAATTATGGGGCTGACTTGGTGGCCTAGGCAGATTCTCTAAGTAATTTGAATCCATATAACAAAAAACAGTCAGATGTCAAATCCAAACTAAATTTCAGAACATTGTTAACTCACTGCAGTGCGTGAAAACAGAATTATTTTTTATAATCGTAGTTATGACACGCGGCAAAGGTTACTACAGCCTCCTGCATCTGCTGGCAACAACCCGTGAGTGATTGGTGAAGCAGATTCAAGTATTTCACACGAGCTGGAGCAAAAATTTTAATGATATTTTGAAACATATACATTTCATGAAATCGTACAGATGCATGTAGAATTATAGCAAGAATATTATTAGGGAGATTACTCTGAAATATTTTTGAAAATGAATACCCAGTAAGTTAATAATAAATGATGCCTCTCTTTTTAGTAACTCAGATATTTTCTATTACAGAGAAAAACTTAATATGGCATTTAAAAGTATTTGTAGACTACAAACTATTTTTAAGAGTAGAACAAGAGGTAACTCCGTACCACTTTCCGCAGCAGCTGCACCAACCTGGGCTCCCACCCAGAGAGCGCTAGGGCTCCCTTTTCTCCACATCCTCTCCAGCACTTGTTGTTTGCTGATTTATTGATGGCAGTCATTCTAAGAAGTGTGAGGAGATACCCCATTGTGGCTTTAATTTGCCTCTCTCTGATGATTAGTTACATTGAACATCTTTTTATATGTCTATTTGCCATCTGTACATCCTCTTTGGAGAAGTGTCTATTCAGGTATTCAGGTCCTTTGCGCATTTGTTACTTGAATTGATTGTTTTTTTTGCATCTTTTATACTTTAAGAGTAGAGGAGAAAATTAAAAATGAAACTTCCTTATAACTCAGCAATTTCACTTCAGGAATATACTCAGAGAAACATGAAATGCTAATTTGAAAGAATATATACATCCCTATGTTCACTGTAGAGTTACTTACTAAAATAACCAAAATATGGAAGCAGCCCAAGTACCCATCAGATGAGTGGATAAAACTGTGGTATATTTACACAACGTAATACTATGCAACTGTAAAAAAAAAAAAAAAAGAAGAAGAAGAAGAAGAAGGAAACTCTATCTGTTGCAACAGCATGGATGGACCTGGAGACTATTATGCTAACTGAAATGAGCCAGTCAGAAAAAGACAAGCACCATAGGATTCTAGGTATATGTGGAATCTAATGAACAAAATAAACTAACCAGCAAAATAGAAATAGACTCAAAGCTGTCATAAAGGAAGGGGGTAGGGAGTTGGGTGAAAAAGGTGAAGGGATTAAGCAAACAAACACAAAACACCTCATAGTACCATATAATTTCATTTATTTGTGGAAACTAATGAACAAAATAAACTAACAAGCAAGACGGAAACAGACTCATTGATACAGAGAACTAATTGACAGCTATCATAGGGGAAGTGAGTTAGTGGCTGGGTAAAAAGGAGGAGGGATTAGGAAGGAAAAAAATGCATAGGCCCAGATGACAGTATTGTGATTGTAAGAGGGAAAGGAGCTAGGGAAGTGGCAGAAGATGAAGGAGCAACAGATCGTGAGGGAAGGAGACCTGAGGTGGTGAAAACACAGTGCAACCTATAGGTGATGCGTATATTATAGAAATGTATACCTAAAACCTATATGATTTTATTAGTAAATGTTATCCTGATAAATTAAATAAAAAAGAATAGTCTAAGAATTATGTAAGAATCAAAGCATTTCCCTTGATAAGAAAAAATAAGTATATAATAAAAACAATTTTGGAGAGCATAATGATATGAACCATCTACACATTATAATTTGAGGCAAGATATATATTTTAATGTACTATATAGAAAATAAAATCTTTCCCTACATAAATTAGAAAATAGTAATAGCATAGTTATGTAATTCATTTTAATACTCTTCCATATGTAACATGCAACATCTGGTGATTCTCCTGATACACACACACACACATATATATATACACACACACACACAAACACAGATTGCATTTTTGTTTTTATATTTTCTAATATCTATATCTAAAGTTTTTCAGGTAAGCAGTACACAACATATGAGGAATGGCTTAAATATATTTTCTTCCTATATAAAATGGTAATTATAATAGCACTTAGCCCATAGGGTTATTGTAAGCAAAAACAAATTTTAAAAAAATGCAATGTGCTTAGCACAGAACTTGATGCAAAGTAAGCATTAAATAAACGCAGTATTATCTTTGAGACTAATCTCTTTTTCCATTCTGTGACAAAAATTTCTAAGGGTGATTTTCAAAATCCACTTACAACATTGGAAACTTCACTTGATTCTGAGTTGTGCTTAGTATTAAGAAATATTTTGAGCAACTGCTATATACAAGTGAGTTCCTGTTTTATTTTCTAGAGGCACATTTTGTTAAAAGACAATTTCTGGCATGGATTGCAGGGCACAGTAGGTAAACAGGTACTCAGTAGAGTCGATAGAGGGTAAGGCTGACAAGCCAGGGACCATGTTGTCCTGGAGGGTGTCACATGACCTTGCTAGCAAAGATTGTGGAGCAGACCAGGAAGGAGTTCTTGGACAAGTTGTAATCTCATGCTGAAGAGTTATGGAGATTGAGAGGAGTAGAGGGGAGAAATATTTTAAGTGGAAAGAGAGCATACAGGTCAAGTATGGGGATACCTAGATGTGTTCCAGCTAATTCACATTGTAGCCCTCTGTGCAAGCAATTCAACCTTTTGAATGAGTTTTCCTGCTAAAAATATAAGCCATTTCTTCCTCATAAGTTTCTTGGATGGAGGGGTCAAGTGAAATAACGTGCATAAGAGTATTTTTATACTTTAGAGTCCAGTGAGAATAGTAGTTATATTAACATGATTACTAGTTATTTTGGTAAACTACTTATTCATTCAGTGCATTTATTTCTTGAATTGCTGCTAAAATATTTCAGGTTTGTTTAATCCTTATGTTATTTGGGCTACTCATTTCAGATTAACTTATTTGATCTCAAGAACTACTCTATGAGTAGACTTTAATTGTTCAAGACCGCACAGCTGGCATTTGATAAAGCCACAATGAAACCCAGTAGTCCAGCTCCACAGCCCAACAGTTTATCTCCTAAACTTAACATTTTACCCTATTATGTCATTGTTATCTAATATTTGGCGCACAGTGTACCTAGTTGCAGGGACAGAGGCAGAAATAGTATGGCTCTTGTCTTCAAGGAGAGTCTCCCAGTCTCATGGGCACCCGAAGAAGTATGGTGGTAAGAATAAGGGCACAATTAGTATTACCAGGTACAGAAAAAGGAGCTAGACCAAGGATATAAACAAGGCTACTCCACCATGTGATATAGGGACTTAAACATGAAAGACGTTCTGACAGAATCAGGCGAAAGAATTAGGAAGGGCATTTCAAGCAGAAAACCTAAGGATAAAGTGGCTAACAATTCATTCCTGTTTTCTGGGAGAGTGCCCTTTTACAATTATTAAGAAACACCACTTTGCCTCTCAGCAGTGCCCTAGTTTGGACAATAAATTATGAGGCCACCCCAGGTAAGGACAGGGACACAGAGTCGTGAGCAAACATAGCATATTTGGAGAACTACAAGCAATTTATCATGGCTAGAATTCAGGATGTGTGATGGGAATTGTGAAAGAGTAGGAGTCTGGGAAAAGCGCATGAAAGGCCTTGTTCCTCAGGTGAAGGGAGTTTAAGTTTCATTTTAAAGATGATGAAAAGTCACTAAAGGGTTTTTATTAAAGGTTATAGTGTGGTTCAATTACTGCTTGAAAGATAACTCTGACATTCATTTCACACATTGAAGAGAATATACCCTTATGTTGCAAGGTCAGATAGAGGGAGACAAACACCTTCATTTGACACATTAATACTAAGGCCCTGCTGTATGCTGGCATCACTAAGATCTTAGGATACATGATCATATCCTAATCGTACAAGATCCCTGTCCCCATGGTGCTGTCAGTCTGATAGGGGAAGTCCTAATAACAACGAACATAATAAATGAGTAAATGTCGATCAGGGTAAGAGAGAATGGGGTTGTGTTGCAATTTTCAATAAAGTGACCAGAGAAGGATTCAAATCTCATGTTTGAGCAAAGACCGGCAGATGTTAAGGACTCTGGCCAATTAGATATTTGAGAGATACCCCAACTGGAAGGAAGAGCTGGTACAAAGACCTTGAGGTGAGCGTGTGGTAGGGAATTCCAAAAAAACAGTATTGGACTGTTGTGTATGGAGTAGGAAGAGCAAAGCATAAAAGAGGGTGCCAGAGAGACTTGGGGGCTGAGATCACTTAGGACATTGCAGGCCATTTTAAGGAATTTGAGTTTTGCTCTGAGTGGCATGGGAGCCATGGAAAACATTTAAAAAGAGGAATGGCACGCTGGGAGTTAATGTTTACAAGGATTGCGCCACCTGCTGTGTTGAGAACAGACTGAAGGGGCAAAGGGTCCCTGAAAGACCCTGTAAGATGTACTATTGTAGGAATCCAGTGAGAGATGTTGGTCTTTAGGCAAAGGTATCCGTGCAAGTGGAGATAATAAAAAAAGCATAGGTTGTTATTTTATTATCAGTTAAGATGTAATGGAGGTCAAAATCAATAAATAAAGAAGAGAATGAAAGACACTTTACAAAGTGGAAGGCCATACTTTACATTGGATACATAATAATTTAAAATATCTATGGGCCAAATAAAAATAATGCTCCCTTTAAAAAGGTGCTACCAGAAACATAATAAGAAACTAATAGAATATATTAAAATAGATTTTATTATGCTTAATTTAAGATAGATCAAGTGCACAAACACTGTTAAATATACTGTAAAAACTCTGAAAACTTAATGCAATAAAAAAGATTGATAATTTCAATTATCTCTTAAAAGGCTTGTATTGTGACAGCAAATACAATAAACAAAGTAAAAAAAAAGAGATGACAAAGTGGAGAATGCGTTTGCTGTACTGCAAAATAATTCCTCCAATTTAAAATAAATTTTGTAATTTAAGGGCAAAAGTTTTCCAAAAGCTTGGTGGAAAAATGAGGAAAAATCATGAACAAACAATTCATAGAAACATGTAAAATTCCTTTGAATATATGAAAATATTCTTGAGTCTTACTCCTAGTAAGAAAAATAAAATTTAAACTATACTGAGATACTACTTAACTATCATATTGATGAAAATTAACTGATGTCAGATACCCCAGTGCAAAATTGTGTGTCCTCAGCCATTTCCAGATCTGAGCCGATTTTCAGTTTCAGGAATTGATGGTTAAAAGGGAGACTCTTGAAAAAGGAATCTGCGATGTTACATCAAGACTGTATGGGAAGTATTCTCCAATGAGTGCAGCTGAGCAGTGTAGGAAGTAGAGGGAAGCAGGCTCCTCTATTTCCCTGACCCAGACCTCCTGCGTTCACCTGATTTTAACAGTAGCTAGGGTGGACCACTCAGCGCAAGTCAGACTTATCTCTAACTCACATCATGACACCTGAGACACAGTGTCTTTCTGCCTCTAGCCCTTTCCCAATGCAGCAGGAGCCTACTTTGTTTAAATGCACTTTAGCCAGGGGACTCTGGAATAGTCCCCAGGGGACTATTCTTCCAGGGGTGCCCTCAATCAGCAGGAGATGGAATCTGATGGATTAATTAGTCTTTTGATCATACAACACTACAAAGTGCACTGTATGTATCAGGTTGTTCTGGCAGAGACCTGCCCTGTTGCCCACAGCAATGAAATTGAAAATGCTCTCTTGCATTGTGTGTTCATCTTCCCCTGACTCACTGTTCCAGTTCTCTCACTTTAGCTTCTGGGATCATCTCTAAATCAACTACTTAATCCTACATTCTTCTTCCCCCAAAAGTGGTTAAGATCACTTTTAAAATATTAACCTCTTACTCTGCTATTTATTTTTTTTCTTTTGGAAAAGTCTTTTATTACTTATAACATAATGTAATTTCTTTAAAGATTGTTGTCCCATCTTCCTCCTAACCATGAACATTTCAAATGTAAAAACAAAAACAAAAACAAAAGCAAAATTGGTTCCACTTGCTGGTCGTGAATATATTCTTTGCTTTCAGTAAAAAATAAATGTATTTTTCTCAGCTATTCTCTAACTTAAGATAAGTTATAATATTTACACAATCCAGTTTTAGATTGTCAAGCCATTATCTTATCAATTCCAAAGCAAATATCATCTTAAAATTCCATTGTCTTCATTTGCCCATGGATAATATTGAACTAGCTACTACCTGTTTCTACTCCTCAATATTTTTATTTTTTTAAACCTGTGTATCACAGGAATAAGAATCATAAAAACTACATTTCCCAGACTCTTTTTCAGTAGGTATATGGTTTATTTATTTATTTCTTTAAATTGTTTTATTGTTGTTCAAGTACAGTTGTCTGCATTTACCCCTCACCACTCCTCCCCAACCCCAGCCATACCCACCTCCCTCCTCTGATTCCAACCCCCCTTGGTTCTGTCCATGAGTCCTTTATAGTTGCTCCTGAAAACCCTTCCTCCCTTCCCCCCATTACCCCACCCACCTCCCCTCTGGTTACCATCAGATTGTTCTTAGTTTCAATGTCTCTGACAGCATGGATGGGACTGGAGAGCATTATGCTAAGATAGATGATTTAGATTCTGTTATTGAAGGGCGCTCACTTATGGTGGGAAAGGTAACAACAGGAAAGAATGAAGCAGCTGCTGTAGCATTGCCAGCTTTGCGCATTTTCCCAGAGGCAGACAAGAGGTTGAGACACTGGCTTTCAGATATCTTCCTGTAAATTGGCTACTTGGATGCATTAGGCAGCTGAGATCATTGGCAGGTATCTATGATTCTCTGGTACCTGGGTCGCTAGCAAGTCAGTGGCCCTTTACCCTAACTTTCATTTCCCATAACCTTTCAAATTCTAATTTCCTGTATTAAATTCCTTCCTGTTGGAAATACCTGGGATGTATTTTATTTTCCTGAAAACTCTACTTAGGAAACAGTAAAGTCCTTTAAAAAATTGAAGGTTTAGGCTATTTTACCTTATGTTACTATGGGTATTGTGGAAATCACCATATTATAAAATATTTGGATTTCTTACTCAATTTTAATCATTTTTTCTTTCATTCCTCACTCAGCCATCCACAAACTATGCTTGTCAGCCCACTATGGCCACATCCATTATATATACATTGTCTACGGCTACACTTGAATTGCAATGTCTGTGTTGCGTAGTTGCAACATATACTGCACGGCACTCAAAAGTGAGTGATATACTACCAGGACCTTTGCAGAAAACAGTGTGCTCACCACTATTCTGAACCAATCAGTTCTTGTTGATATGTTGTACGTCTCTACATAGCGTAAGAGTTGCATTTGCCGCTATTGTGACACTGTTTTGACAAATTCAAGAGACAAAACTTTCTTCCCTAAAAGAAATTTGTACTGGTGCATATCAGGAATGGAGGACTATAGCCCAGAAGAGAGAAGGCTTTGAAAGCACATTTTGAGGCAAAAGGCCCAATATACGTCATGATGGCATGGCTAAGGTGTGTGGAGTGCTTCAGAAGGGCCGGGCTTCGTGCTAGGGCACCGTGGAAGCATCAGGCCCTATAATCCTTACTGCACCCTGACATAGTGGCTATTTAACTAAGGAAATGAGAAAGGAGAATAATTGATTCCCAAGGTCACAAAAAAACCACTTAGTAACTGGCATTGGACTCAAGTCTGATATCAAACTCTGCCGTGTACCTACTGCAAATCATTAAGATACTTGCTATGATGAAGAATCCTATTTTTATGTTTTTTATACAACTATATGATATTTTACATTTTTTCACCCTGAGGTAAAATTTAATTACTCATCACAACCAGTCACACTGTCAACATCACTTAAATTCCCTCTGTAGTAAAAGCAGCTCAAACCCACGCTGTTGTAACATTTATAAAAATGAAGTTTTGGTATGATCCCATAAAGCAGCTGGAAAGTATATTTTCTATCCTGTCAGGGATTTGGATAAATGGATGTTTCCTCTCACTAGACTCTACTCACACATTCCATAGGCTGACAGTGTTGGATGAGTGCATGTGTCTAATTAGGGAAGTGTCACCAACTCGGAGAATGAGTCAGGACTTTATGTCAAACGTCGGCTATATGTGGTGGACACTCAAGGTGCAATTTTCCATGCTGATAGAAACTTAACATCTTTTCCTTGAAATAGAAAGAGTAATTTCTACACATGGCACCTGAGATAATTTGAAATGAAATTCAGAAAATCAGAGAATAATTGGCTGCCTTAACTTCTTGGCTGCAAAACACTGCCTTTTCAGGATTTAGATTTTTCCCTCAGGGACACATTGTTAGGCTTTGGAGAAGGCTGGATAACATCAAATTAGAGTGGTACCGCAGGTTTAGAATATTTTCATGGTCATGCAAGCTTATTTGATTTTATTATCAACCTCTCAGTACTCGAGGGCATTCATGATGCATCTCGAAAATAGGTAAATAAAACATCAACTTGGTAAACTTCAAGATGGTTATCCTATATTAAACACATACCAGCACACACATTTTGAAGAAATGTTGCTATTTATATCAGCTAATTTTGAACAATTAGTAATGAATGAATAAGTAAATGATATGACTAAATCTAAATTAAAAAACTGTAGTTACAGGGAACCACTAGTAAATACAATATTGATAACAGAACTAATTCCAGGCAATGGAATGATTTATTCTCTGGAAGTATCTTGGTCATTTTTACTGAAACTGGTAAAGATACATATGATGTCCTCAGAAAGTTGACAATTGGAGCACATAATTTAAATTATAAAAGGATTCTTTTTTACTCAGTAACATAATTTTTAGGGGAATTAATATTGTGCTCATGAAAGTGACAGAATTTTTTTGCACTTAGTAAGATTATGAAATTGCTCATATCTGGGGCCATAGGCTCCAACCTTATTTGTGTAGCAGTTGGAACACCGGTATGGTTAATGATTCGAAACTGCTACGTTATTCTACCAACTAATTACTCTAAACTGCCATATATAAGATTCTTTCAACTCCTGTTGAGCAGATGTACACTTGATTTGCTCTTATTAGAATCATGCACAGCATAGGAAAAATGTCAAAATTCAAAAAGAAAAGTTTCATTTGATTAGATAGAAAGTCATTCATCTTGATTATTTCTGACACCTTCTGCATTTTGTTATGAGTATCTCAAGAGAAAAGAGATAGCTCATCTCCTTTAAGAGCAGTTTATTGAGAGCGACATGCTATTGTCATTATCTAAGAATCCTAAAAGCCTACTTAAAATCTAGGAAAATTGGAAAACACAGTTTCAGTGAAATTCATCTGTGCAAGGCCAAATACCATGTCAAATATTAGTAGTTAATAAATGTTTTAAATGGATATAAAATATAAAATTGTATTCAACAACTAATTTTCTTAAGTACATGTAAAATAGAACATGCAAATTATCAAGTTAAAATAGGAAAATGTTCTCAAATAATCATGTCTAAATATGAGATAATCATATGTGCATTATATGGTTAAGCCATGACATTCATTAATCTTGGAGTCAGAAAATGTCTAGTTGCCTCATAGGATGTTCTAAGCATTCATCAGTTGGAAATGACACAGCTATTAGGATGGCACATGATTAGGCAGAGTTACAATCACAGCTGTTTTTTCAAGGATCTCTGTCAATGGGAACATAGAGCAAAGCATGATTAATAGAAGGCAATTGTGAACACACCAGGGATTAGAATTTTCATTAGTGACTGGGAGAGGTTAAGTTTACAAATCACCTGAAGATGTGTAAAGAAGGCCAAAGAAAAGATAAAAATGATCGCTGAAAACTTGAACAGTGATCTGAAGCAATTGGGGCAGCGAGAATAAATGATAAATACAGGTTAGATATTGCACCTGAGTTAGACATAAAATATCAGAAAAAAAAGCTGGGTGAAAGGTCAGTTGTATTTTACATTATAAATATCGTTATGTAAATAGAGCAAGGCGTAAATGCACAAGTGTATTAGAATGCAGAGAAGGGGGTTCTGAGGAATAACCTTGAGTTACTACTGATTTGTATACATGAAATCTAAGTGCCTTATATTCATTCCTCTTCTTCTTTCTACCTGATTTATATGCTCTCACCAGGAATAGTTGTCCCAGATATTCTCTATCTTACTATAGGCTGCTTTTGAAGCCTACTAATATCTCTTGATCACTACATGAATGCCAAATACCTTATTCGTATTTTTGTTAGCTATTAGGACTCCTCATCCTAACTTTCAAAGATTTCCTAACTGTGACTGTGCAAAACTAGCTAACTCTACCAGCTGCTGCTGCTCCAGCAAGTACATGCTGATCAACTTGCATGTACTTCTCTCCTGCCCTTTCTCACTGGTGAAGTTATACCTCTTTTCCCCCCTCCAAACCACATAGAAATGAAATGGCTTTGCTTCATTCAGTATTAGTATTTCCCACCTCTCAAGGATAAGTTTGGCTCTTGTTTCCTTAAGAATACCACATCAATCAATATAGGTCATATGAGAACCACAGACTTACAGAATACAGTAAAACCTCCAAATTTTAAACCAAAGATCAAGACAAAAATTTGGGCTAGATATTGTTTCCTAATATTACAGATGGGAAAATACACTTTTAGGGTTAATGGTATCCTTTGTTGCCTTCTTTCATTCTTCCATTTTATACTGACTAAATGTTACTCCAAGGTTAAGAATGCATGAGAGACATTTAAAAATTCATGAAGTTGAAGATGGAGACATAGGTAGACATGCTTTGCCTCCTTGAGCAACCACAGAAAGAATTATAACTAGATTTCAAAACAAATAACACCCAGAACCATTGGAAAATTGAGCTTTATGGAAATCTGACAACCAAGGATTTAAAGAAGCCATATTCATCCAGATGGGTAGGAGGAGCGGAGTCCCAGAGAAGGGCTTAGAGTTATGGAGACACAGTGTAGCTTTGAGAGGCAGTGGCAGCATAATGGATGGTCTCACATTCTTAAAAGCAGCAAGAACAAAGCAGAGAGTTACTTACAAAGGAGTTCCCATAAAACTATCAGATAATTTCTCAAAAGAAACTTTGCAGGCAAGAAGGGACTGGCGAGAAGTATTCAAAGTGATGAAAGGCAAGGATCAACAACCTAGATTACTTTGTCTAGCACAGCTATTATTTAGAGCAGTTCCCAGGCAAGGTAAAGCTAAAGGAGTTCATCATCACCCCCCCCATTATTACATAAAATGTTAATGGGACTTATTTAAGAAAATGAAGATCAAAACTATGAACATCAAAATGGCAACAAATTCACAACTATCAACAACTGAATCTAAGCAAACAACCAGAACAGGAACAGAAACATAGATATGGAGATCATTTGGAGGATTATTAGATGGGAAGGGGAGGAGAAAATGGGGGAAAAGGTGCAGGGATTAAGAAACATAATTCTTAGGTACAAAATAGACCACAGGATATTAAGAATAGTATAGGAAATGGGGAAGCTGAAGAACTTATATGCATGACCCATGGACATGGACTAAGGGGTGGGGAGTTCCTGGAGGTGGGTACCAGAAGGAGGAGGCCAAAGGGAGAAAATTAGGGCAACTGTTATTGCATAATCAGTAAAATATATTTAAAAAAGTGAAAGTCATGAAGTTCATGGCTCTTGTAGCATAATAGTTTCAAGATGATTTAAAGCACAACATATTTAAATCAAGTTGTAAAATGTTATTTTTTTAACTCAAAGTATCTTTCAACCAGGAAAAATGCCACAAATAGGACATCTAGAAAAAAACACAATCAAATTACTAATAACTATACTGTACAACTCAAAACTAAAAAGAACAATATTTTGAGTAGCATGCTCTAAATAGAAACTATAAACTGTGACATAAGATGGTTTTGTAAATATACCTTTTATTTAATTTTTTAATTGGAGTCTGCATTCAATACTATTCTTTATTAGTTTCAGATGCACATCCAAGTGGATAGAAAATCATGTATTTTTCAGTAGTCTTCTGCTACTTTCAAGCACTTACCTGGCCCCGTACACAGTTATCACAAAATTATTGACTATATTCCCTAAGCTGTAATCTGAAAACATCATTTATTTATTAAGAGAATATTTTCCTCCCCATACCAGTCATCAAACCACATCTATTCAGTGAAATATCATGGATATTTATAGATACCTAGGATGTGAAAGTGCTTTTTTTAATGTGTTCTCAGAAATTCCACATATTGTAGATATTCTTCTTTGCCTTTACTTCCACATTGTGGGAGAATTGTTAGTAAAGATGTATGGCCCTGAAGAAAAAAAAAATCACAGTCTCACTAAGAAACTACAGAGGAGAGACCTAAGCCTCACAATCCATTAAATCAGGACATTCTTGCTCAGGCCAAACACCTTGCTATAAGCTGCATCCCCACTGCTCCTTGCTGGGAAGAAGACTTGCTCTCTAACACTATCAAGAGACTCTCCACTATAGTGCTGAAGTCTCAGCCCCCAACTGTAGCCTTCGTGTCTCCAGGCATTAGTAACCAGGTTTCTTCAGCCTTTTCTCCTATGTCTCATTTCTCTAGTTGTTAATCATCTTTATTATTCTTCTTTGGTTCCTTTCCAAATACTCTTTATCATGACTCTTTTAGGGATGTGAAATGAAAACCACTATGCTAATAAATATTTGACCAGAGCTGGAGTTAAGAAGAAAATGTCTTTAGCTATTTATACAGACACTGCTTGCTTGACATCTCTTTAGCTATGGATTAAGGAGCATATAACTTGGAATTCTTGAAGTTTGGTCTGAAACTACTGTCACTATAATAAGGGCTGGGATGGTGAAACTGATTCAGACTATGTAGGCTTCAATGTGTTGAAAATAAAAGCCAGAGAAAGCACATGCCAACACGATGCCCTACAGACAGATCCAGGAGTAAAATGTGAGATTACGTTATACAGCAAGAATCAGGAGGAGAGAAGCATGCAATGAGAGAAAGTTTGAAGTGCAAACAATGAGTTCCTTCATGAATGGCATGAACAAAGGTTGAGTATCTCTGGCTCATCCTTATTGGCCAAATGCCTGTTTGTGTAGGGTAGGGGCAAGGCAGACTGAAACCAATGTATATTTAAGGCAGATATTATTTCAGTTATAGCTTTAGAATATTTGGATTATTCCAAATAATAACTGCCATTGTTTCATTTATTAACAATTTATTTAAACTTGATGCCCTTGCAAATATTCGGTATAAAACTACATAGTAAAATTTGGAACTGTGTAAGGAAAATTCTCCATCTCCAAAATCTTTCTCAAAGGGTCATTTATTTTTGAGATCTTTACCAAAGTAGAGATGTTATTTTAACAATTTGAGACAAATATAATGGTACTTCTTTTTTTGTAAACATGAGGTTAGTAATTGTGTCTGTTTTATACTCTGTGGTTTCCCCAGTGCCTTAAGTATTGGGGCAGCTCAATAAACTACTGAATGTTATTATCCTCTGCTTTCCAGTTTTAGTGAGCGGTGATGCTCTATCCTCACTTGCGCCAAGTTAAAAATGCAAGACTCATCGACATCCCGATTTCCTATGCCTTATTCTTCTAATCCAGTCCTTCACCAAGTCCAGAAGTGTCATCTCTCTAATCAGACTCTTCTCTCTACTGATTTAGTTTGTGCTCTTTAACTATTTAACTGATCTACTGAAATTGATGGAGAGAGCTCCACTTTTTCACTGTAGGCAATGTTCCAAAATGGTGTCAGAAATCAGAGTAAACTTTCAAAAATACAATATGATTGTGATACATCCCAACTTTAACTGTTTCATCACATTTGAAATTTTGAGAAACCACTGTGCCAGCACATGAACCTGCAGCAATATCTCTCTAGCTCGTTTCCCGATTTGTTTTTCCTGGGCTCCTATTTTAGCACCTCTTATGCTGTAACCTTATGAAAACTGCAGTTGTTAAACATCATTATGCTTTTGTGCATGCTATTTTATCCATTCAAATTCTAGTACATTTTCCCTCATTTTCTCTAACTTTTGCCATTCAGTTAAAAATCTTTATCTTTTTCCTCAGCAGCAGTTAACTCTGTTGACCACACAACTATGCTTACTTTGTTTTTATTTGGATAGCCAAAAATTTACACTCTCTGGCATTTTCTAATACTCCGATAATGGCTCTTCTGAGTGCCCTTTTGCGTTTCCCCCAATTCTGATACTTTATGAAAATATTAAATGCCGTTAGATGTTAATGCCTGGATCTGAGCCCTGATTTCACTTAACTCTACATTTCCTTTGGGATAGAAGTGTAGCTTCAATGTTTTCTCCTCTATCTTGCCATTGAGGTCTCACTAAATTATATGTGCCACTCAGACATCCTCTTGAGCTATAGACGTATTCATTTAACTTTACACATCTTCTTGGATAGCTCTCAGGCATCTTAAACAGAATACATTTAAACTTGTACTCATTTAGCTTGTTTTCTGGCAACAACATCCTCTCTGTTGCTCAAGCAAGAAACTCTGACACTCATACCTTCATCTTGCTCCTCTAACTTGTGTCTGTTCTCCTGGCCACCACACCAGCTCAAAGCATCAGTGTCTCACCCTCTCACCTAGAATTTCAATACCACATTCCCCAGAGCCAAAGGTAAGTTTTAAATATATATGTATTATCATGCCACTTCCCTTCTTAAATCCTTCCTATGTCTTTCCATTTCTCTTGGGTTACAAGGAAAACCTAAGACCTGCCTCTAACATTTCACCACCCAGACACTTCCTTGTTGCTTATTTCCCCTCTCTCCATGTAGAACTACTTTCATTTCCTTCATGATAAGCATGGCATTGATTTTTGCTCTTTAGATCAGTGCTGAATTTTTAATAAAACTCAGTTGATTTTCATTTGCTCCTTACCTCCTCTGATGTTTTCTCACGTTATTTTCATTCTTTCTCACTGTGCTCCAGGCACACAGATGCTCCAAGCTCTTGACTCTCCAGGCCTTTGCAGATGTCAGACCCTTCGGATGGAACACCTTTCCTGACATTCTGACTCCATGCTTCTTTTTTCCACCTTAGGAATCATGTTCAATGTCTTTCTCTCAGAATAGTTCTTTCTGACTATCCAAGATAAAATAGGCCCCTAACCCCCTCACAGTCTCTTCTAGCATTCTTTTCAGTTGTGTTCCTGAGTATTTATATGCTATTCACCTGCTTATTAACTGTCTCCCAGCCTAGACTTAAAACTGCAGAAGGTCAGTTGCCATGTACATTTTGTTTATCATATTGTACAGGCATTTCATATTGGATCTGGCCAACAAATATTTATTGATTAAATGAATAAATAGAGTTTTGCAGTTCCAGATGTTGCTATAAATTTAATACGTTAGTTCTTCTTGCATCCCTGAAAAAATATGATTCAAGCTGTGCAAGGAAAATGCTTTGGTCTCTTTCTCCTGCCCATAAGGTGACAGGAGACACAGACCCTCAGGTCCTGGTGCCAATTCAGAGGGCCCTGGTTTTGCTCTTTATCACATACTGAGAGCAAAGTCATCAGAAAGAATGATGTCTCCTGCTCTTTGACATGTTAGATTCTGAATAGATGGGGTGGGTGTCACCAGGATTACCAGGGGACAACCAGAAATGGACTGGGGAATGGCAGAGCTGCAATAAAGACCGCCCTTGAATTGAGACAATTTTGCAGTTAAATCTTAGAAAATTTAAACAGAGAAAGTATATTAGCCTGAACTCTTTCATATAAACATAACGGTGTTAGTCAAAGTAGGATCAGCTGCCCTTTTCTTTGTGCTGCTTTCCTCGCTGGTAACCAAACCTCATCTCCCGCCAGATACTGTCTCCAGCTAATGCTAATAATGATCATTTATTTAATGTCTCTTTAAAGCTGCATATTGACAAAATCCCCATGGCATTATAAAAATATAGTGAGTTAAACTATTTTAGAATTATAGTATATTGGAAATAGTCTCCTATTTTGAGTCAGGAGAATGCCACTTTGTGACTTTGGACAAATATCTCACCCTGTGTCGCTTCGGTTTGTCCTCTTAGAAAACTGGGATTCTACTGTGCTGCTTACTCACAGCTCTCTGCGCAGACAAACATGATAAAACCTTACGTTTTTAAGAATTACAGCAGGTATCAAAGATGAGCTTTCAACACTGAATCAGTATCAAATCCACTTTAAGCTCGTATTCAATCTTTGTTGTTTTTACTATTATCTAATGCTCTAGAACTTGGCTATGGACCTTTGTTGTCTCTTTGATCCACCTTGAGCTGAGAAAAGGTTCTCCCAGTCTCTGCTGCCCTGTCATTTGTTAGCTGGAATGACTCACTGCGTGGTAGGTAAGCCCTACAGACACAAGGACATTAGGGTTATTTTTCCTGTTTTACCTTGCATATCAACTTTAAAGAAACTTTTCTCCCTTATACTATTTTCCTACTACTGTTGCATAAAGTGCAACAAACTTAGCGGCTTAAAAACACACACACACACAATGTTTTCTCTTATAAATTTGAAGGCCTGATGTCCAAAATGGGTCATAATAGCTTCATTCCTTCTGGAGTCTTAGGAAGAGAATTTGTCTTCCTTGCTTTTTCCAGTTTACAGTAATCACCCATGGTATTTAAATTCTGGCCCCCTTTTCCATCTTTAAACCCCCAGAGCATGACAACTTCAATTCACTCGCTCTCTTTCTTTTTCTCAGATGTCTGCTTATGTCATTGTATAGCCTCTTCTGATTCTAATTATGGTCCTCCTGACCCCTGTTATAATGACCCTAGTGGTTACATTGGGCCCATCAGATAATCCTGAATAACCTCCCAATTGCAAAATCACATCTGGTAAGTCTTTCGCAATGTTAAGTGACGTATTCACAGGTACTAAGGATTAGGAGACGTTAGGACACGGGGACCATTATCCAGCTTGCAACATTCTTCTTTTGTTTTTGTTTTTTGTTTCCCAAATAACCAAACCGGTAAAGCATGTGTCTGACCATACAGTATCAATTCAGAGCTAATCTAATCCAGAATCCTTATTATTTCCTCTCTTGTTGATACAGTCCAGTTGCTTCTCTCATTATCTATCTCATAGCTCTTTGTCATCTGTAAGGTGCAGGGAACTCTATGTACACACAGTGCACTGCTCACAGCCCAGTTTCCCAGCAGCCACACCATGAACAGCACTGTCAATAGCCTCTGTAGTTGAAGGTCATTGTTCATCGAAGTCTGGAATGCTGCAGATATTGCTGATGGTATGTGTTATTGCTTACTATAGCTCCAAGAATATTGGTGGCAAATTTCCATTTGGTCCAAATATATCTCAATGATAATTAGAGAGGTTCTTTAAGAAGAGACACTTGAACACAAAAGAATTTCTTAATTTAATGATAGGCTGTATACGAAATTCATTTCTGACCTAAGCACATATGCCTTACATTGGGATGTTAGTAGTGATTCCCCCCTTTTCTTCACTGAAAATCTATTTAAATTTTATGCCAGTATGGTTGAGCCTTTTTAATGTTCTGTTATTGCATTATTTTTATTTTTAAAATATATACATTATAAAATGTATTCTTGAAATATATTCTTTTTCTTTGGATTTTCTATATTGCTTTGCTTAAGCATCCAGACCAATTTTTGGCTCCAGACCATTTTGTGTTGAGCATAGTGCTTGGATCTGGATTTTCAGTGGTTTGTAAAATGAATCATGGCCACTGATATTCTGGAGGTTATAATCCAGTAAGAAAGGACAACAAATAAATAATCACATATATTGATAAGGTGTGTGTGTAATGAGTTACCATTCCTGCCAAAGGTAAAATATTTGAGATCATGGGTAGATCTATTGTTTTGGAGATTTCCCAAGACTGCTGTATGCCCCAAAGCATGCAGTGAGAGTTAGATGAAGGAAGGAAGACATTGTTGCCTACGAAACCATTGGTCAGGTATGTATACAATTTTCTGAGAAAACAATACATTCTTCAATAATCTACAGTATGTAAGAACTAGACATTCTCATGTCAATGTGTCCCAGAGTTTTAAGACTTAGTAAGTTTAACTATTTTTTTCTAAAGCTCTCTGAATCTTTTCTCTGTAACTTATTTCCTTCAGTGAAGAAAGCTTTTATAATTACCCTTGTCTGTTATCAACCTTCTAATTTATAATAAAATAGAACTTTTAAATACAATTCAAATGAGTGTATGGCTGTGAAAATGGGAGAGCTTTGGAGCCACGTGGTTTGCAAAGAGCAGGTTATAAAAATGAAGGTTTTGTAGATGACAAAGATATAGTGGCACACTACAGAACCACCACAGTCTGGGAGCAAGCCAGCTTCTCTTCCTTAAATTTTATTCCCAAAATTAACTCAGCACTTTGTTGCTTAATTGAGCTCAAGATAAGAATACATAATCTAATGCTGGACCACAAATTTTGTGACAGGAAACACATCATAATGCCTAACTTACAATTCAAATTATAAACTACCCAGTCATCCCAGATTCCTTTTCCCACATGGTGAGTCATCTAATTTATAACAAAAAAATGACAATTCATCTTCTAATTTTATTTGCAGAGCTTAACAATATTATAGAACATGTAAGTGTTTTCTCTCACTGCTAAATTTAAAATCAATATAAATCAAATGAGTTTGAATTACAACAATTCTGTAATAGAAAAAAAGCTTGTATTTCCCTTGTACATACTGTGACAAAGACTTTTTTTTGAAAATAAGTAAAAATGTGGAAGATGAATTACTTTCAATTTTAACATATTACCTGGTATATAAATATATAACTGATCACATATCTCCAAATAGAGTAAGAATGCAAATATACTAAAAAAAAAAAGAAAGAAAGAAAGAAAGGAACCCTGGCTTTGTTTTAAATAGAGAGATTAGATTCCTTTTCCATTATTAGATGGGTAGAATAAGACACTCTGGTGGGCTCATGTTAAGTCTCTATTATGCTCCCTGATCTATACCATTCCTCAATTAATTCACACAGTAATACGGAATGATTGAAAAATGTAAACAGTTTCATAAATTACCTGCTTACACATCACATTATCCTTACATTTGCTTATAGGATCCTACTTGATATGACTCTTTGCCTAACTCTCTGGCCTTATGCCCCCAAATCACCTTGCTCATGTCTCAGCCTGACAAATTGTTTTCATTGTTTGAAAATGATAAACTCTTTTCAGCCTCAGGACCTTTGCACATATCAATTTCTTTGCTAGAACACTCTTCTGCTAAGGCATGCTTGGTTCCACCATGTTCTGAGTTTGAATATCACCTTGTCAGAAAGTCTTTCCCTCATCAGTCAGAGTCAGGTAGGTTACCACCCTACAGGTAAACGTACACTTAAATATTCATATTCTCTCTTATAACTCTTTGAGCTTTTCTGTTATCAGACTTTAATAGCTGTTTTACTCTATTTACAAAGTAGGGAGGATAGGAACCAAAACTCTCTAATTCAATATATTATCTTTCACTCAAACAGAGTGAATGGCATTTCCAGGTGCTTTATAAAAAATGTTGTCTGGATAACTAAATGGATGTATAAAAGAGAAAGCCTTTGTAGCATTTATTCTTTAATACTCATCATCCACTATCTCAGGACAGTGAGAAAACACTCTGCATAAGAGGAATATCCAGACTCATTGTGCAGCTCAGCATCAGGATTCTAGCAGACAGGAATGACTGGAGCTTCTCTTGAGTCAGGCTGTAATTTTCATCTTAGCGTTTCCAGAAAAAAAAAAAAAAAACACAACAACACTGTGATTCATATACTATTAATTATAGTCCAACTTTCAGTGACTAAGCAGAGTGGCTCCAATGACACACAAGTAGTATTATGAATACGTGGATGACAGGTACTCTGGTTGGATCATCCTCGGATCTATATAATTGCAGATCCTGAAAGCTCTCAGGGCAGTGTGCATATGCTGGAGTGTTCTGGTCATGGAGGGGACCACGTTAGAACATCACTCCGTCACTGAGGAATTAGTTGAGAAAATCTATTTTACCATATTTTACCTGTTAAGACATGGACATTTGCTTATGTGACTATGAATAAAGTTTCCGTTGTGAGAGAACTGGAGCGTGTAAAAATGATGAGTCTGTGCTTAAAAATTGTTTTTCTGATGGAAGAGGACAGTAATTAAAAAATAAATATATGGAAGACTCCTCTGAGAAAATAAGGTACATAATTTCTTTCTGTGGTTTTATAGTACGATTTTAAATTCTTTCTGTTAATGGCAAAATGGGAGCCCATAAGGAGCCAAGAGTCTGGGCTGGAAGTCAGTGGGGTTGCACTTAGAAGAGACCAGTGTCAGCATCCTTGTAATCAACCACTTTGACATCTCAATACTCAAAGGTAAATGAATCCCGGCTAATAATATCAATGCTTTAATCTAATATTTGAATATAATGCGCCAGATTGATTAAAATATTGAAATTCCAAAGGGAACCTAAATAGGTCAAAAGGGGATCAATACTCCTATGTAATATTTGGGTAAAATTACAAAGTAGTTTTTAAAATAATTATACTTTTTTATAATCTGAGAGATGGTTGTACAGCAACAAATGATATACTAGCTTACTGATTATTCATTTATTATTTATATTTAGAAGTCTATATGATACTTGTCACAAAAAAATTGTAGTTCAATATCTTTGTGTAAATATCAGCTTGTATAACTTTAGACAGCTGTAAATTTCAGTTTTAATTGGTAGAATATTAAAATTTGTTTGGATACAGTTATTTTTATACATGTGATCATTAGAGAGATAATTTCATATTTAATGGTGAATTCAACTATTTTGCAATAGTATTATCACAATAATATCTAAATGTTATATTACCTCCAAAGTATAAAATCAAACCAATATTAGAAATAATGGATTTTCTATTTAACTATATGATAATATGGATATATATCTGGTGTTATTTAACTATTTATAAAAGTATTATTTCCTTCATGAACTTGACACTTTAATAGCTATTACTTTTCATTTTGTAAATTCACAAAATTTTAATCAAAGTAAGTGGAATTTATTTAGAAGAAAAGTTATTTGATCTCAACGAAAAGTCATGCATTACTTATATGCAACTTGTATAACTGATATTGTTACTCTAACATTTTTGTTTCTTGTGAGCTTCACGTGATTAGTGCTATGACCTTGGTGCTCATTATGAATGATAAATGTCAAAATACATTTGGAAAAAGTTACTCATTTATCGTTACCATCTTTAAGAAAGAAATTCAGAGTGTTATTTTTTATTAAACTTGCATGCTCAGATTTTTAGCACATTACTATCTAAAAGATTCATGTTAACATTTTAAAAAGATATTACAGTCTGCAAAAATAAACAGTGTTGCCCTGCCTGCTGAGGCTCAGTGGATTGATTGAGCACTGGCCTGTGAACCAAAGGGTTGCCGGCTGGATTCCCAGACAGGGCACATGCCTGGCAGGCACAACAGGCAACCACACATTGATATTTCTTTCCCTCTCTTTCTTTCTCCTCCCCACCTCTCTAAAAATAAATAAATAAAATCTTAAAATAAATAAATAAAGAATCTTACACAATTCAGTAAAAGACAAAACCCCTGAGGCAACAGCATTCATTCAGGTTCTTGTAGCTTTTAAAACAAGACTACTGAAGCCCCATTTTCCAAATACATTCTACATACACCTAACCTGCAATTCTTCATGATTCTCCTACCTCTTAATTGTGGGCCTGATGGCTTCATGCATTTCAGGCCAAAGCAAGGGTCACGCCCTTCCTGGTTGACACAGTTTAGTCCCTTCAGTGGCCACAGCAGCCTAGAGAATAGAAGCGCTTAGCTGAACTGAGCTGCTCACATCTGAACACAAACCATTTTCTGAGTAAGAATCTTCATGCTGGTTTTGAAGGAGAGATGCTAGGTATGTTATGGTTAGAAAGAGTTAATAAAAGGGAAATACATAGTTTTGTTTATCTTTCCATTTTGAGCAGTTGTAGCGTTGAGAACTTTGTTCACACAATTCGAGATGAGATAATGGCAGGAGCTGGAAGTACAAAGGGGAAGTTTACAAAAACTCAGCTATTACTCTTAAATGAAAGTACTTTGTTAAACACGCACAAAAAATATGTACCAAATGCTAAATTTGATCCTGCAACAGGACAAGAGTTTTAATGTAGGACTGTCCTGTATTGCAACACAGAGAAGATCTTCTGTTTGTGGGAAAATCCAAAACCATAAAAACAATAAGGTGTTTGTCAGTCAATTCCTAGAGAAGTACTTTTGAACAAAAATTTCTGAACTCTATCCAGATCCTGAAGTAGAAAAACATTTGTCAGAAGATTCTACATAATGTTCTAAATAAGTTCAATAGAAGTAGATTTCCTGGATTATGTGGTACTAACACATACTTTTAATGTTATTGCTGAGTTCCTTAATGTATTTGCTATCAATATTAGCATGTCCAGCCTGCATCTGTGCCTGCTTATTCACGGAATGCTGTGACATTCTCCTACATTGGACTGATCGCACTGTAGCCAAAGAACCACATTGTGGCCAAGCTAAGGCCCCGTTGCAGTTGGAAATGCTCATGGTACTCATTTTATTTTGTCTGGAAGGTTAGGTGGCTGGGACTATAAAAAAATTATTTGTGCCGGTCAGATTCTCTGGTGTCTTATTTAAGCCCTTCATCAACCATAAAGTCACAATTTGAAATCTGAATTTACCAGATTATTTCTTATATAGCACAGAGTCCAATATATAGGGCTAGTCAGAAGTGTACTTCTCTCTCTTCATTTCAAATCTTAACCCCATCATGATTTAGCTCTTTTGTTTACTTAATATTATTTCTTCATTGTTCCCTTTACAGGATTAAATAAAATAATGGTTGCATCCCTGTCCTAGACTCTCAAAGTCCTTTTAGAAGCCATTATGGCTTCACTATGAATCATTGACTTAGGAGAGACCAGCAGCTGTATCCCGATGATGATTACTTGAGGTATCATAGTACAGTTGTACTTCAATTTTTTTTAATCTTAAATTAAACAGGACACTGCCTTGAAGTATTACAGGGAGACTTAAAGAGTAAGTATGTGACCACACCTGAAAATTACAGGATGCATAGAAGGGGATGAATAAAGGGAAGTGAGATATGAATCTAATCTTGCAGCAGTACTCAATTTTTGAAAATAAATTGGACTTCTGGCCAAGATGGAGGCATAGGTAGATATGCTTTCCTTCTTTGCAAAAGCAAAAGAAAGACAACGACCAATTTAAAAACCAAAAACAAGCAGAATTGCCAGAAAAATCAAACTGTGTGGAAGTCCAACATCCAAGGAGTTAAAGAAAGAAACATTCAACTAAACTGGTAGAAGGGGACAGGAAGCCCGGGCAGAGAGGACGTGCAGCAAGGCAACAGACTGGGCAGCCCAAGGTAGCAGCTAGTGGACCTGGCAATCCCACATTCACTGTGGATAAACTAGGAGAAACAACTGGGTGGTGAGAAGACAATACAACCTAGG
>PVKU01010000.1:0-56299 GCA_004027475.1 Anoura caudifer | reverse complement strand
ATATGAAATGTTAAAGGGACTTATCTAAGAAAAAGAAGATAAAAAATATGAACAGTAAAAAGACAGCAAACTCACAGGTATTAACAACCACACCTAAAACAAAAGCCAACTAAGCAAACCACTACAACAGGAGCAGAAACACAGAAATGGAGATCACATGGAGGGTTAGCAACAGGGGAGTGGGAGGAGGAGAGAGGGGAACAAGGTACAGAGAATAAGTAGCATAGACAGTGGGTAGAAAATAGACAAGGAGAGGGCAAGAATAATGTGGGAAATGTAGAAGCTAAAGAACTTATGACAAATGGGCATGAACTAAAGGGGGGAATGTGGGTGGGAGGGGGTGTGCAGGGTGGAGGGAAATGAAGGGGGGAAAATGGGACAATTGTAATAGCATAATCAATAAAATATAATTAAAAAAATAATGTTAGATATCCTGAGCCACTTCTTCCCAGTAAGATTCAGTGATAGGCAGAACAATGCTGGGCCCCTCAAAGATGTCCACATATCGGTCCCCAAACCAGTGGTTATGTAACCTTACACTGTAAAAAGGACTTTGTAGATGTAATTAAGTTAAGGATCTCCAGGTGGGGAGATTATCCTTAATTATCCTGGTTGACCCAAGGGTCCTTATGGGAAGGTGTCAGGAGGGTCAGAGTCAGAGATGTGACAGTAGAAACAGACTGGTGTGAGGCCCTGAGCTGAGGAATAGCAGCCACTAAATGCTGGGCAAGGCCAGGAAACAGGTGAGCCCCAGAGCCTTCAGAAACAGGCATGGCAGCTAATGTATTCTAGACTTCTCACCTCCAGAACTATAAGAAAATAAATTTGTGTATCTTTAAGCCACTGAGTTTGTGATAATTTGTTACAGCAACAACAGGAAACTAATGCAGCTCCCCAGAAAATTTGCCTGTCTCCTAAAGCAACCAGCTAGCTCAGTGTGCAGAGGAATTTCAGGAAGGGCAGCTCCCAGCAAGCTGCCAGGTATTTATTACATACCCAAGAGAGATAATATGCTCCAATGAGTAACTTATTGGCTTAGAAAAATTTACTTCTAGGAATTTATTCTCCAAGAAGTGTTAGTAGAAAATGCTAGCATAATTTAAAAATTCCACCTCATAAGTCTTGAGGTTATCCAAGATGTTAAAAAGGACGAGGCATGTTCACTGGGTCACCACTACCCTTGTGCCACAGCTTCCTCCCCCTTTGCTTCCTGCCTGTTCTCAGCTTCTTGGATGTCTTCCTGACATCACCTACTCCCCCTGTCCCATCTGGAGGCAGACAGAAGCTCTCCACTTCCTTTGCAAATTTCCCAGAACCTGTTTAATGAGTCCCCTTACTTCCAGTTTCTGGTCAAAGGTAGAGGTGCAGCCCACAGGGGATGGGAAGGAGAGGACAGAGTGAGAGGTGTCCCCTCTAACTAAGGGGAGTGTCCCTAGACACCTGAGGAGCAACTAGATAGTGGCTGCATATCTGAAACCCTTGGAGGAGTTCAAAAATATATATATACCCCACCGTGAATGCATTAAACCAGAATCTCTTCTCATGTGGCCTGGACATCCACGGTTTAAATCAATCTTCCAGACTTAAATGATGATCTACTCAGGAGGTGAATCCTTCAGGTGAGAAACCCTTCATCACAGGTAAGCGGGGAACCCTGCAGATTCCACCACAGACTTTTCACACCAGAGACCTAGCCTCAACTGAGGGCAATCCATGGGGACTGTGACTTAGCAGGTACTTTGCCATTTCTCCCATTGAAATATCCACTCTGCCATTTATTAGATAAGTAATCTCACCTCACATCTGCATCTGTAGAATGGAATAATAGTCCTTACTTCTTTGGGCAACTGGCAGTGTTAAATCACACAATGGGCCCACTGTAAGCACCCAGCCATTAATGTTGCTATGCCTCCCTGTGCTTCCTGTGGAACCTGGGGCTTGGGGACTGTACAGTGAAGCATCTCCACACACCCCGGGTTGCTGGAGTGTCTTATCCTACCAGGGACAAGGTGTCTGATCAGTAGAAAAATGGGTACTTCCCCCATATCTGCTATGTTCCATTCCTAAGCCTGTGTGCCCTGTGGTCACTGCACATTGATGTGTATAGTAGTAGTTTTTCCAGATGGGTGGTGCCTAAGTTCTGTGCAGGGGACAGACATCTGTTGCTTTGGTGTCCACAAAAATGGCCAGCCCTTCATGCCTTCCACACAAGGACAACCAGTGATGCACCGCGTTCTACCTGATAGCACTTGGGTTTAGATCTTGTTTCCAAAGGTAATAAATCTTACCTGGCACTCAGGCAAGTTGTCATAAAACAGTTGCTGATAAAACTTTTCAATGATCCCTTTTCCTCTTTGAATGCCACCACCTCCTCCAGCGGCTGAGGCCCTTTCTGTGTGTGGACACTTACCTGGGCCTTGCAGAATGGCAGAGCACAGATGAAAGGCTCTTCCCCTTTCTTGGACCTCAGACCCTGCTCTGCCGTGGAAAAATGGTAAGGCCTGGTGGCCACCTTTGCATTCCAAACACTCTGCAAGGAAGAGAGGAAATGGCACAGGAGCATTCACAGCATGAGCGGGAGCTCTGTGGGAGAGTTAGCACCCCGGAGACCCTTGCTTCCAGGAGAGCCAGAGAGAAAGTGGACTCAGGAGAGAGAGGAAGACTAGGGAGCAGAAGGAAGGGGACTGCTGTGCTGCCTACCGCTATGAAGTCCCAGATGATGCGGGGTGGGACAGTTTCCACATTGTAATTCAAGTGAACAAGTAATATATGATTGAGGCTGAGGTACGCTTCTAGAAATTGAGAGCAAACCTCTGAGAAGAGTTTTATCAGCAAGCTTTTTCTGAAGGAGACTTAAAATTACAGGTTCAAAGTAAATCAGAAAAAAGTAGTATTCAGATTGAATATACATCAAGATAAGGTAAAGTGATATATGTGAAACACCTAAGTTATAGTGATGGTTTTTTTAGTCTATAGTGAATTTTTTAATTCTTATCTCTGGTAGTCTTACACATATCTCTAATTTTAATCGACATACTTATCTGTTGCTTTAAAAATATCTTTGTATAAGGAACCACACAAAAAAGCATACAGACCTGCTTGTTGTGACTGGCACGTGTTCACCTGACACCCTCACTAAGGATAAATGAACTCTTTAAAAGGGGATGAACAAGCTTCAATCTACAAAGTAACTGTATTTTCAGACCTTCTTGTGGTTGTGTCAATAATCCACATCATCTCCTTGTCTCTGTTCCCCTGGTCCTTGTAAGCTTGCACCTTATGACTCTCAAAGCCCCCCATCTCTTTCTCACCTCTCTTTCTGTTTCCCTTGTAAGAGCCCATTCAAAAGAAACCATACTCTTCACCATTCTCTTCATTTCCTTGACTTAGCAATCAATCTCTCACAGAAATCTCATCTCTGTTCTCTAGTCTCCATATCTTTAAGATGGCTCTCACTGGAAATGGTCAGAACCGCCATCTGGCATTACCCCCCACATGAACTTGAGAATTGAATTGGTTTCAATTAGTATTGTGAAATTGATGTATAATAGGTCCAGTTGCACATATGCTGGGAAAGAAAATCAGAGAGGTCCCAGGCACTGTGTGGGAACCCATTTGTCTAATGAACAGAGTGTCACTGTGGAAGGGGTTTGTGGCAGTTCTTCAGTGAAGTACAGACAAAGGAGTATCTCTGAAGGTGTTGGATGCAGTTGTGGAGAAAGAACCCCTGGGAGGTTGGATGTGGCTTCTGTGCCCGCTGGAAACCCATTTTATCACAGAGACATCTTACGTCACTCATTTTTAGCTTGCTCCTACAAAGAAACTAGAGCTGCTTTCCCTTTTAATTTCATTCCTAACAAGATTTGTGATCATGAGTTCGCTTCATCGGTATGTTTGCCTATATAAAGAAAATTTGTGGGTTAGTCTGAGAGATATCTTCCAGGCAGGTGCCATCTCTCTTTGTACATTAAATGAAAACACTGGGTTTATAAGTTGGTCTTTTGAATTTGATCAATGCATTTGCTCTTCAATCCTGGTGTGCTGAAAGAAGAAGCTTCAAAGTCAGCGAGGCTGGGAACCAAACCTTGAACATAGTAAAGTCATCATATAAGGCCGGCTGACAAGGCCTCATAGGAGACTGCCACCCTGCGTGCCACAGGCAACACTCTGACCTCAACAAACATTTTCTCCTTTGAATGTCTACAGATGTGTCATGTTTGCTATGTGTCAGGCATCTTTCACTAGAGAAACACTCAGTGAATTCAAAGTGATTTGAACTTGACTCAACCTGTTGGTGAAGGAAGATTTTCCCTATACCAGTTTCCCAATTGTTCCATTTCTGTCCAGAATAATAGGATTCTAACACTAAGTTAAACTCAAAGGCTCAGAAGCATTTACACAAACCTCATAACCCCTTTCTAGTCAGAAAACATGTCCTGTTGATTTTTTTCCCACCCCTTGACTAGCTTACATCCCTTTTCTCACCATCAGGGACCTAATTCATGACTTCATCAGCTCATGTGAGAATAAACTCAGTGACATCCTAGCATCATCTTTGTCTCAAATGTCATTTCTACCCTACTCCATTTGGAATACTTTTTATGATTAACATTGTTATTTAGATGTAACCAAATTCCCTCATTAGAATTATCCATAATTTTGCCCAATACCACCCACTTATTTTTATTGCTCAAATACATACCTTATACCCTCTGCCACATAGTCCATCTACTGTTGAGTATCAAACCATCCCAAATTCTCATGCTTAAAATAACAATCATTTATTTTACTCACACAGCAGAAATTTGCGCTATGTGGAGACAGCAAGCCTGTTCCACACAGGTAGCATCAGATGATATGGCTGTCTGGGGGCCCAGAAGACCCACTTTCAGGATGACCTGCTCACATTGCTGGCAGATTGGTGCTCTGCCAGGGATATGGGACAGGTGCCTCTTCATGTCCCCAAGGCTGTTTGGGCTTCCTCACATCACGGTAACTGAGTGGCAAGTGTCCACATCCCAAGAGAACCTGGAGCAAGTTGCATTATATTATATGACCTAGTCAAATAGTGTCACTTCCACTGTAATCACAAGACCACCCAGATTCAAGGGGAGGAAGCATAGATACCATTACTCAATGGGAGGTGTATCAAGCCACACAGGAAAAAAATCATGGTGAATGGGAGATACCATTGCAGTCATATTTTTGGAAAATGCATTCTATCACATGTAGAGTATGAATGAGTGATTGGTAGTCAATTCATACCTCCTATCTGATGGGGCAAGGTATCGTACAGCAATGTATCACATTCTCAGATCTTGGAGTTTTCCTTAGGGCTGAGGAAGCTAAAGCAAAGAAAAATTGTTACTTACACTAGTCATGGTCAATGGCAGATCTTGGATCATCTGACCAATTTTTATTCAGAAGGTTTGAACGTGTGGTTGGAAATATTTATGTTTAAAGGGTGTCCAAGATGATTTGTAAAAACAAGCAAATTCAGGGAGCACTGGGCCACAGCTTACTGCTCACTGGGCCTGCAGCTACTGACTGTCACACAGGCATCGTGTTACCAGAAATTCTGGAGGGTGTGGTTGCATACCCCAAATAGTTACTGCCCTCTCCAAATGGAAGCCATTATTATTAGTCCATAGCCGGGTGTACACACTAATCTCCCTGGATAATTAGGAGAATGACTAGTCAAGTTCCCCATTCTGCCCTCGAGAAACAGCATCAGGCACTGACTTGTTGGGGACAATTTAATCCATGCTGTTGTGTTGGCATGCTGCCTTTCCCCTCAAATTAGTCAAGAAGAAAGTAACCTGTTGCCACAAGCAGAGTTGTTCAGGTACCAGCTGCAACTGTGAACTGGCAGAGGCAAGCATGCACTTCATTATGCAATTATCCATAATTAGGCACTCATTATTATTCTATCACCTGGGAGCCAGTACCCACCTATGCAGGGCTATGGGGGACTGGCAAAGAAGTGAAACAGAGCCTTGCTTGTTCTAGGAACGTGCCATCTGACACCAGCAGCTCCACCCTTCACACGCAGTGAGGCCGCTACGACTCACAGGCAGGTGCAGATGAACCAGGGCCCACCGTTTCAACGATGCAAGAGTCAAAGTCCCTGTGTTCTCGTCAGGCTTCAGGCTTCAGGCTTCAGGCTTCACTTGTGGTAGATGGACAATATGGAGTCTGCAGAGGAGGGAGGGGGAACTGTGGCGTTATTCTCAGTGAATGGAAAACAGTTTCTATTTACAACAAGCTTCCTTAAGTAAGAAATGCGGGCTTGAACTGGGGAGAAGTCTGACTCTTTCCGTGTAAAACAAATCCTCTTCTATTAAGTACTGCTTGAGCCCAAATTCAGAGCAAGAACTCTTTCTTATTCGTCCTTTGACCTCCTGCCACACAGCACCTGGCAAAAGCTGGATGTCAGCGTGTGTTTCTAGCAGTGAGAGTGTCAGGAAAAACATATCAACAAAAGAAGACCTGTAGGGAGGGTCTAGCTTTCTTGTACAGAGAAAATACATGTGACTGGCTTGTTAAATGAGGAATCAGAAAAGCAAAAGTCCAAGTACTTAAATTAATTATGTAGGAAGGGGACTACTTGTCATGGGCAAAAATATAGGAGATACACAAATGATTATGGATTTTGAATTAGTAGAGTCTGAATCAGTAGGATTAACAGGCATAGATTCCATGCAGTGAATTGAGTACCTTCAAAATCTGTTTATACCAAAGTGAAAATATTTGAGTTACTTGTATCCAGAAACAATTGATTTGAAAAATAATTCATTGTTTCCTCTCTTCCATAAGGAAGAAGTGGAAAGGTAAATTTATTGATTTAGCTATTGGAATGCATTATAAAGTATCAGTAGTTAAATAGACACAAGCACTTTTAATTGATGACAAGTTCAGAATTAGCCTCAAAAAATGTAAGGGTTCTGGCATTTAGATAATGGTGACAGTGGCACAGCTCTGCAACTATTCTAAAAACCACTTAATTGTACACTAAATATGAATTTAGAATATGATACAGGTAGTACTTTTGAAATATCTTATAGATAATACTGATTCAAGTGGATTGATATTGAAGAAAAAACAGAGCATCAATTTACTTATTATACCAAATTAATTGAAAATCTAAACACTGGGATGGAAAAACCAAAAATATTCCAGACAACAGCTTGAGCAAACTGTTTTAAAAAATACATTTTATCGATTATGATATTACAGTTTTCCCGTTTCTTTCTCCTTTTTATTCCTCTCCCTCATGCACACCTCCTCCCACCAGCATTCCCCCACCTTAGTTCATGTCCATGGGTCATACATATAAGTTCTTTGGCTTCCCCATTTCCCATACTATTCTTCACCTCCCCTGTTTATTTTGTACCTAGCATGTATGCTTCTTATTCCCTGTACCATTTCCCCCATTCTCCCCACTTCCCCTCCCTGCTGATAACCCTCCATGTGATCTCCACTTCTGTGATTCTGTTCCTATTCTAGTTGTTTGCTTAGTTTGTTTTTATTTTTGCCTTTTTAGGTTCAGTTGTTGATAGTTGTGAATGTGTTGTCATTTTATTGCTTATATTTTTGATCTTTTTCTTAGATAAGTCCCTTTAACATTTCATATAATAAGGGCTTGGTGATGATGAACTCCTTTAACTTGACCTTATCTGGGAAATACTTTATCTGTCCTCCCATTCTAAATGATAGCTTTGCTGGATATAGTAATCTTGGATGTAGGTCCTTGCCTTTCATGACTTTGGATACTTCTCTCCAGCCCCTTCTTGACGGCAAAGTTTCTTTTGAGAAATCAGCGGATAGTTTCATGGGAACTCCTTTGTAAGTAACTGTCTCCTTTTCTCTTGCTGCTTTTAAGATTCTCTCCTTATCTATAATCTTGGCTAATGTAATTATAATGTGCCTTGGTGTGTGCTTCCTCAGGTCCAACTTCTTTGGGACTCTCTCAGTTTCCTGGACTTCCTGGAATTCTATTTCCTTTGCTAGATTTGGGAAGTTCTCCATTATTTGTTCAAATAAGTTTTCAATTTCTTGCTCTTGTTCTTCTCCTTCTTGCACCCCTATAATTCGGATGTTCAAACATTTAGAGTTGTCCTGGATGTTCCTAGGCCTCTCTGAATTTTTTTGAATTCTTGTTTCTTCATTCTGTTCTGGTTGAATGCTTATTTCTTCCTTCTGGTCCAAACCATTGATCTGAGTCTCAGTTTCCTGCCCTTCACTGTTAGTTCCTGTACATTTTCCTTTATTTGACTTTTTATGACCTTTACTTTTTCCTCTACTTTGGGACCATACTCAACCATTTCCAAGAGTATCTTGATTACCAGTGTTTTGAACTGTGCATCTTACAGGTTGGCTATCTCTTCATCACTTAGTTGTATTCTTTCTGGAGCTTTGATCTGTTCTTTCATTTGGGCCACATTCCTTTGTTTAGGCATGCCTGTTCTGTAGTAATGGGCAAAGCCTTAGATATTTGCCAGGGCAAGGTAACCCATGTTGCTGCTTTGTGGTGCTGTATGTGGGAGAGGGGATCCAAGAGAGATCAATGCTGCTTGCTTGGCTCTTGGATGGCTTTCAGTCACTTCCTCTGTTACTCACAAGCAAATTGGGCTCTTCTGGTGCTGATTCCTGTCTGGGTGGTTTTGTGTATATTCTAGGACCCCATGGGTCTCTAAAATGAACTCTCTTGTGAGGCTAGGACTTCCTCCTGCTGCTGCAATATCCATAAGTATGTTTAAGTCAGAGGTCTTGAGGTTTTATTTTCCCACAGTAGAATCCTGGGTTGTGTGGTCTGTCTTGCTCCCCAGTGGTGTCCTCCCAGTTTATCCTCATGCAAATGTGAGACCACCCACTCCACCAGCTGCCACCTTAATGCAAGTCCTCCTGCTCTGGCTGCCTGTCTCCACCCCTCCTACCAGTCTGAATGAATGTTTCTTCTTTAATTCCCTGGTTGTTGGATTTCCATACAGTTAGATTTTCTGGCAGTTCTGAATGTTTTTTGTCTCTAAATTTGTTTTTGTTCTTCTTTTGGTTGTGCTAAGGGGAAAAGTGTATCTATCTACACCTCCATCTTGGCCAGAAGTCCCCAAACTATTTTTTATGAGCTTGTTGTAAAAAGGCCTTTTAAAGTATTATAGAAATCCTCCAAACCAAAATCAATAAATTTAATCATGTAATTTGAATTTCTTGTATAGAGCATAGCAAAAAAATTATTTTTAAGAATGATGTACAAAGTCAAAGCATATAAAGGAGAGAAAAACTTGTAGCATGTGATAAAGAACTAATTTTTATGACATTCAGAACTCACAGGAATCAATTAAACAATATAATCCAATAGAAAAACAAGAAAAATAAAAAGAGTATGGATGAATAGTTTACAGAATAAGTTTCAATAATAAATGAAAACATGATCTCTCACTCAAATTTAAAGATGTGCATATTCCATCAATGAAGCAATGTCAGTTTTTCCTATAAGATTGGTAAATATTAAGATTTATAGTAGGCTCAAAAGTTAAGAGAGTAGATCTTAAATGTTATCACTATACATATACACAAAAATCATAACTAGGTGAGGGTATGGAGGTGTTCAATCATCTTACTGGGGGAATCATTTTTCAATATATGTGTATAACTAATTATCACTTTGTCACCCAAAACTTACATACATGTCAACAATATCTCAATAAAACTGAGAAAATAAATGTTTATAGTAGGTAAAGAACCTAGCCTCTTGAATCCAACTACCCTGCTTCACCACATTTTAGCTGTGTGACCTCAGATTAGATACTTAACCTCTCTGTATCTGTTTTCTATCCTATAAAATGGTAGTAATAACACCTAACTCACAAATGTGTTTGGAAACAGAATGAGACAGTACACAAAAGTATTTGAATAGGACCTGACACATAGAATGCACTCAATGAATGTTAGATATATGAAAGATTGTGGAGAAACAGATACAATTTTGATTTGTTGGCAAAATAAATCAGAAAAAAATGTATTTTTAGAGGTCAGTTATTGACATTATGCCCATGTTTAAAATATGCATACTGTAAACAGTGACTCCAAAATTCCACTGTTAATATTTAAGTATGTGGATCTCCTCACAAAAGTGCACCATATCATGTACATGGGACTGCTCCCTATGGCACTGTTAGTCACCAACCACAAAATGGGCAACAACCTGTCTCTCCAAATGGAAGTGGTTATTGGAATGCGGTGTAGTTCTCAAAAAGAATGGGATTCTTATCCATGTGCTGATATTTAAAAGATCCAAGATGTATTTTGAGTAAAACCAAGTAATGCAAGAGTTCTTATACTGGATAATGATGAACTTTTTAATGGAATTTAAAATTTTGAATTACTAAGGAAAAAGAGCTGTATGATATTTATCTCCTTTTCCCTCTTTAACACAAGTGCAAAGAATTTAGGTTGTGTATATAAAAGTATGTGCTTTTAAATATTCTCCTCAAAATAGTATAAAACCCATTTTGTGTGTCAGGCTCATGGAGGAAGACTTTGCTAGGGGCTCCAAGAGAGGGAACTGAGGTCCACTCTAGAGTTTGAAGGGTGGAAGAGGCTAATCTTAGAAATTTAGAGGTTTATAGCACCCTCCCTCGAACACTGAAATCTGCGGGAGCAAAGTTTTGCAGGTTTTGTGAGCAATGAGGACTCAAACCTCCTCTAAGGCACAGAGTTCGCATGAAGGGTTTTTTTCTCAGGTGAGGCTGGCTGTATAGGGTACCAGCAGACTGGGCAAGAGACAGACTGGTTACCAGACTTGAGCCTAAAGAGAAAACTAGTTTACCTTGTGTTAAAGAAAACATGGAAACTTCAACAATTACATTACAGTGACCAGTGTAGACCAAAGACCAAGGGACACTTCCCCAAATACTCTAGGCCATAGAAGACTCAGAAGACAGCAACACAACATGACTGAGACTTAATGTTCCTGCTACAAGAAGATAATTTAAATTTAGAAAAATCCAAGTTTTGCTACCAAAGGTAAGGGACATCATGGACAAATTTTGTTACTGAGACCTGAATTTATTTCCTTTTTCTACATCTTAAATGCAATTTGCAGAGGAAAATTCATGATCTCATTCATATGTATGACTTGTCTGGAAAGGTATGCATCAAACAACTAGCAGTGATTATTTTGGAGACATGGGCCAGGGTTAGGAAATAGGAATTTTATTTTATATTTTTTATATTTATTAGAACACTAATACATAATAATAATAGTAATGATAATATAAAACATTTATTTTTAATATATAAATTTAAAGAGGGAAACTTAGTACTGGGGAAACATTACAGGGTTTGAAAATAGAATAATGTGAGGATGCAAAATGGCAGAGGAGTAGGTAGAAGCTACACTTACCTCCTCCAAGGATGAAATTGGAATTACAACTAAATTACAGAACAATCATCCTGAATAGGTAACCAAGGACTAGCTGAAGAGAAGTCTTATAAGTAAGGATTTACAGAAGAGGCCACATTGAGACTGGTAGGAAGGGTGGAGACGCAGAAAGGGCTGGCCCCACTCCCAGAAGCAGTGGCTGAGGTTTCAGAGGGATATCTCAGCTGTGCGGGTTTCCCCTGAGAAGTATGAGGTCTCAGTCCCAAGATGCGCTCTCCATCCCAGAGCACTGGAACCAAGAAGAGGCACCCATATAACATCTGCCTATAAAAAGCAGCAGGGTTTCTGTCCACCAGGGAGAGATGGCTAGAGACACAGATACCCTCCTAAAGGACCAACACAAGAAATTTCATTTGAATCCACTCACCATGGGCTCTGGAGGAGGGAGGCAGAGTGGAATAGAGTTGCAAGAGGAGAGTCTGGGGTTTGTGGTCCTGGGGAGAGAGCTGATACCAAAGATACCATAGTTTGGGGGTAGACCACTCCCCTCAATGAAGCATCGGTCTAGAGCAAAGCAATAGCCCTACCCTCTGAACTCCCTCTAGCCCACCTGTGGAGATTACACCTTGCTGAGTAGTACAGCCAAAGGCTCTTTCCTTTGACTGGGCCTAACAGGCAGCTGGCCTGCAAAGGTAGGCAGTGGCAGATCTCAGGGTGCCTTGAGACTTTTGCTGAACTGCCCCCGGGCCTGGTGCTGGTAAAGGCTGGCCTTGGTGCACAGCTTGATCCTTCCTGTATGCACCCAGGTCAACAAAGGCAGCCACAAACTATGGATCACTGGTAGCTCCAAAGAGGTTGCCAGGGACCACTCACAGGCAGGCCTTATATTGACCTGAACCAGAGCCCCTCCAAAGAGTCCCAGAAACAATATACATAGTGGCCAGCTTCAGACAACACCAGAGTAGGTTCTAATAAGCTTCCAAAACAGTATATCTAAGGAAGATCTCAGCAGGCACCTAACCCTGTTGAGGCAAAGTTCACTTTGTGGGATTAGTAACCACATAGCACCTCACATGCCATGGTTGGGGTTGAGCCTCACAATTACCCAGCCTGAGGGTTGATCCCATGCATGAATGGGCCAATAACAATCAAAACTTAAATACAATGGGAGATCTCACATCACCCATGCAAGGGACATTCTCAGATCAACCAGCTCAGGTGATGAAGGAGACTGCACCAGTAGAACCCACAAGACACCTATGCATAAGGCCACCCTACAAGCATTAAGACTGGGAATCAAAGCTTGTCTATCTAATACATAGAAACATACCAAAAAAAGAGCCAAAATAGGGAGACAAAGAAACAGGCTCCAAAAAGAAGAAAAAAAAAAGAACAGGAGAAATCTTCAGAAAAAAAGAACTAAATGAAATGAAGGCAAGCGATTTATCAGAAATAGAATGCAAACTGATGGTTATAAGGATGCTCAACAGCATGAAAATGTACATAGAAACCATAAAAAGGACTAACCAGAAATGAAGAATACAATATCTGAAATAAAGAACACACCAGAAGGAATACATGGTAGGGTGAATGAAGCACAGGATCAAATCAGCAATTTGGAAGACAAGATAAGAAAAAAAATTGGAGAGTAAAAAATAAAACAAATAAAAATGAGGATAGTTTAAGAGACCCTTGGTACAGCATGAAGCATAACAACATTTGCATCATAAAGGTACCAGAAGAAGAGACAGAGTAAAGTATCAAGAACCAGTTTGAAGAAATAGGGATGCAAAACTTCCCTAACTTGGTGAAGGAAAAGACACACAAGTTCAGAAACACAGAGTCCCAGAAAAGGTGGGCCCAAAGAAGCTCACACCAAGACACATCATAATTAAAATGGAAAAGAATAAGCACAAAGAGAGAATCTTAAAAGCTTCATGATAGAAAAAATTAGTTACCTACCAGGGTGCTGCTGTAAGATTGTCAGCTGATTTCTCAAAAGAAATATTTCGGGGCAGAAGAAGGTTGCATGAAATACTCAAAGTGATAAAATGCAAGGACCTATAACCAAGACCATTTTATGCAGCAAAGCTATCACTTAGAATTGAAGGAGAAATAAAGAGCTTCACAAACAAACAAACAAACAAACAGGAATACGTGAAGGAGTTTGTTACCACCAGACAAGTATTATAAAAAATGTTTAAAGGCTTGCATGAAGAAGAAGAAGAAGAAGAAGAAGAGGAGGAGGAGGAGGAGGAGGAGGAGGAGGGAGGGGAAGGAGGGGGAGGAGGAGGAATCAGAGGAACATAGGTAAAAGAATACAATAGCAATAAAAATATACCTATCAATAATCACTTTAAATGTAAATGGATTAAATGCTCCAATTAAAAGACATATGATCCCTGGCTGGTGTGGCTCAATGGATTGAGCACCGTCCGGCCTGTGAACCCAATGGTCTCTGGTTTGGTTCCCAGTCAGGGCACATGCCTGGGTTGTGGGCCAGGTCCCCAGTAGGGGGCATGTCAGAGGCAACCACACATTAATGTTTCTCTCCCTCTCTTTCTTCCTCCCTTCTCTGTCTAAAACTAAATAAATAAAATCATTTTAAAAAGATATAAGATAGCTGAATGCATAAGAAAATACAACTCATACATACATGCTGTCTACAAGAGACCCACCTCCAAACCAAAGATACACATAGACTAAAAGTAAAAAGATGGGAAAAGATATTTTATTTAAATGGAAATGAAAAAAAAAATGGGGTAGCAATGCTTATATCTGACCAAAGAGGGACACTGCATAATGATAGAGGTAGCAATCCAACAAGTGGTTAAAATTCTTGTAAACATTTATACACCCAGCATAAGGAGCACCTAAATATATAAAGCACATCTAGATGGACACAAAGGGAGAGATCAAGAGTAATACAGTCATAGTAGGGAATTTTAATACCCACTGACTTCAATGGATAGATCTTTCAGACAGAAGATCGACAAGGAAATAGCCTTAAATGACTCAATAGATCAGATGGATTTAATTGATATATTCAGGGACTTTCACCATAAAACAACAGCATATATATTCTTTCAAGTGCACATGAAACATGTTCTAGTATAAATCACATGTTAGGACACTAAACAAGTTTCAATAAATTTAAGAAGATTGAAATTATATCAAGCGTCTTCTCTGACTATAATTGTATGAACCTGGTAATCAATTACAAGAATAAAACTGAAAAATACACAAACACATGGAGGCTAAATACCTGTAACTGAACAACTGATGGGTTAAAAATGAGATCAAAGAAAAAAATTGAGACACCTTGAAACAAAATAAAAATGAGAACAAAACAACTCAAAATCTATGGGACACAGGGAAAGCAGCACTAGGAGAGATACTCCAGCATTGCAGGCCCATCTCAAGAAACAAACAAAAAAAAAAATTGCAAATGAACAATCTAACTTTACACTTAAAGGAATTTGAAAAAGAACAACTAACAAAGCCCAAAGTTAGGAGAAGGAAGGAAATAAAGATTATAGCAGAATAAATTAAATAATGTCTAAAAAAAATACAAAAGATCAATAATACCAAGAGTATTCCTTTGAAGAGAAAAACAAGATTGATAAAACTTTAACCAGACTCATCAGGAAAAAAGAAAGAAACTCCAAATAAACAAAGTCAGATATGAAAGAGAAGTAACAACTGATGAAAAGCAATACAAGGGATTGTAAAAGTGTTATGAACAACTATAATCCAACACTTTGGACAATCTGGTTAAAATAGATAAATTCCTAGACAAATATAATTCTTCTAAAAACAAACCAGGAATGTTCAGGGAATCTGAATAGACAGAATAAAAATGATGAAATTGAAGCAGTAATAAAAACTCCCAACAAACAAAAGCCATGGACTGGATGGTTTCACAGGTAAACTTTATGGAACATTCAAAGAAAAACTAACACCTCTCTTTCTCAAACTATTTTAAAAATTCAAGGAGAGAGAAGACTCCTATGCTCATTTTACAAGGCCAGCATTATCCTAATTTCAAAACCAGATAAAGATGCTACAAAGAAAGAAAATTATAGACCAATATCTGTGGTGAACATACATGCAAAAATTCTCAACAAAATATTAACCAACCACATCCAGCAATACATTAAAAAGGTCATACACCATAATCAAGTGGAATTTATTCTGGGAATTCAAGTTTGGTGCAATAGCTGCAAATTAATAAATGTGAAAGTCCATGTAAACAAAATGAAGGATAAAAACCACATGATCATATTGATAGATGCAGTAAAAATATTTGATAAACTCCAGCACCCATTTATGATAAAAACTCTCAACAAAGTGGGAAGAAAGGGAACATACCTCACCATAATAAAGGCCATGTGTGACAAACCCACAGCCAGCATCATACTCAATGGGAAAAACTTCCAATGGTTCCCTTAAGATCAGGAACAAGACAGGGATGTCCGCTTTCACCACTCTTATTCAACATAATACTGAAAGTCCTAGACACAGCAATCAGACAAGAAGAAGAAATAAAAGGCACCCAAATTGGAAAGGAAGAAGTAAAACTGTCATTATTTGAAAATGACATAATACTGTATATTGAAAACCCTAAAGAGTACACTAAAAAAAAAATACTAGAACTGATAAATAAATACAGTGAAGAAGCATGATACAAAATAAATATCCAGGAATTACTTGCATTTTTATACACCAGTAATGAACTATCAGAAAAAAAGTAACTAAGTAAACACTCCCATCTACAATTATGGCATCAAAAAAGTAAAATACCACCCTGGCCAGTATGGCTAAGTTGCTTGGAGCATCATCTCATACACAAAAATATTGCAGATTTGATTTCTGGTCATGGCACATACCAAGGTTGCAGGTTTGGTCCAGGCTGGGGTGCATAAAGGAGACAACTGATTAATGTTTCTTTCCCACATCAATGTCTCTCTCTCTCTACACCTCTCTCTCCTTCTCTCCTTCCCTCTCTCCCCATTCCTCTATCTATAAAAATCAATAAATTAAAAAAAAATAATAAAATACCTAGGAATAAATTTAACAAAAATGTAAAAGACCTGTACTTGAAAAATTATGAGATACTAAAGAAAGAAATTGAAAAAGGTACAAATAGGTGAAAGCATACACCATCTTCATGGACAGGAAAAATTAACATCATTAAAATGCCCATACAACACAAAGTAACCCATAGCTTCAATGCAATTCTTATCAAGATACCAATAGTATATTTCATAAAACTAGAACAAATATTCTAAGAATTTATATGGAATCATGGAAGACCCTGAATAGCAACGGCAATCTTGAAAAAGAAGAACAAAGTTGAAGGAATCATGCTACCTGATATTGAATTATAGTACAAGGTCATAGTAATCAAAACATCATGGTACTATGTGTGAGACCCTTGTTACTATGTGTGAGACCCTTCCGAGTGGCATGGGCCCAGCTCCCACTCAGAGATGCACAGGACCCCTGCCCACAGATAGCTTCTCTCCTAGGAAATCAGGTTTGCAATGAGCCTAAGCTGCTTTGCATCTTGCTTTTGCTAAAACTCCCTCACCCTGGATTGGGATAGCAAGTGCTTATTGTAACTTCCTAAAATCCATGCTAAACCTTGCAAGGACCAGTGTAACCAGTTCAACCACTTTTCTCTTTTCATTTGCTAATATCCTTCTTTTGTGATGTGATTAGAGGCATTGGCTCCTTTGTTGCCTGTAAAAGGTAACCACCTGTAGCAGTGAGTGAGAACCATCATGTAATATGAGCAGAAATAAAATAAAGGCCAGTAATGGTGGAGGCCGCAGCTTTTGCTCCCCTTGAGAGAAAAGCCATGCTGTCCTTTTTCCTCCACCAGACTCGGTAGTCCGTGTGTCTGTCTCATTTCATCCATAATGATGCGGACACTGTGGGTGGTGTCTGCTTTAGTACTGGCGTAATAACAGACATATAGATCAATGAAACAGAATAGAGAGCTCAGCAATAAACCCACACTTTTACAGTCAATTAATATTGACAAAGGAGGCAAAAGCATACAATGGGGTAAACAGAGTCTATTTAATAAATGATGTTGTGCCCTGGCTGAGTGGCTCAGTTGGTTGGAGAATCCTCCCATACACTGAAAGGTCATGGGTTTGATCCCTGTTCAGGGCATGTACAGGAGGTGACCCATCAAAGTTTCTCTTGCATATCAGTGTATCTTTCTTTTTTTCTCTCTCTCTTTCTCTTTCTCTAATATCAGTAAATATATTTCTAGGTGAGAATTTTTTATGCAAATAAAGGGTGTAAGGAATATTGGACAAATAAATGCAAAAAAATTACTTGACCACCTTCTTACACCATACACAAAAATGAACTCAAAACTGATTAAAGGGTTAAATGTATTGTAAAACCTAAAACCATAAAATGTCTAGAAGAAAACATAAGTAGTAAATCTCAAACATTTTTCTTAATAATATTTTTTCTGACCTATCTCCTTAGATAAGGGAAACAAAAGAAAAAATAAATAAATGGGACTACATTAAACTAAAAAGTTTTTGCACAAGGGAAACAATCAACAAAATAAAACAACAAACTAGTGACTGGGTGAAGATATTCACCTATGATACACCTAATAAGGTAATAAGAGGTTAATATCCATAATTTATAAAGAACTCAGGTAACCCAACACCAGAAAAACAAACAACCCAATTAAAAAGTTGACAGAAGAACTGATTAGACATTTCTCCAAAGAGAACATACAGATGGCCAATAGAAACTTAAAAAAATTCTCAATGCCACTAATCATCAGAGAAATGCAAATTAAAACCACTGTGAGATACTGCCTCATACCTGTCAGAATGGCCATCATCAATAAATCAACAAAAAAGTATTGGCAAAAATGTGGAGAAAAGGGAATCCTTGTGCACTTTTGGTGGGAATGTAGATAGGTGCAGCCACTGTGAAAAACAGTATGGAGTTACATAAAAAAAATTAATAATGGAACTGTCTTATGACCCAGTTATTCCATTTCTGGGAACATACTCAAAGAACCCAAAACTTTAATTCAAAAGAATATATGCACCCCTATGGTCATTGCAATGCTACTTACAACAGCCAAGATTTGGAAGCAGCCCAGGTGTCCATCAGTAGATAGGTGGATAAAAAAGCTGTGGTACATTTGCACAATGGAATACTACTTGGTTGTAAAAAAAAAAAAAAAAAAAAGGAAATTTTACAGTTTGTGTCAGCATGATGGGCCTGGAGAACATTGTGCTAAGTGAGTAAGCCCATCAGAGAAAGACAAGTATCATATGATTTCATGAATATGTGGAATCTAATGCACAAAACTGAACCAACAAGCAAAAGAGAGACAAACTCACAGACTGAGTACAGGGTGACAGCTGTTGGGAATTGGGATCTGGGAAGGGGAATGGAGGAACTGAGCAAAAGAAGGGGAAAAAGAGGAAGCACGCATAAACAGGGACACAGTGGTTATTGCTGGGGAAACGTGGTAGAGAGAGGTAGGGGAGGGGATGAGGGGATAAATGGCGATGGACCACGACTTGGGGTGGTGAACGCACAATGCAGCATACAGATGATGTGTTGTAAAATTGTGCACCTGAAAACTGTATAATTTTGTTCAACTGTATCACCCCAATAAACTCAAAGGGAAAAAAATAAAATATTGTAATTTCCCTTTGGGTAGGTGATATCTCCTCCATCAATCTTTGTTTCACCACTGGTAATGTGGAAATAGCACCTAACTACTCCTTGGATGGTTGGGGATTGAATGAAATCTCTAACTTCCTGCAATGGGGGAGGTAATAAAGGGCTGCTAGTAATACTCTGTGGAGCCACAAACACTTGCTAGTAAGTATGAGGCCCTATTAGAAGAGGTAGTTAATGCCTTGTGTGTTTTTCTTCTACATCTCTGAAATGAATGCCTGGTCCCTTGGCTTTATGACTAGGAGAATGGAAGCAGAAAGGGTAGGGGGATCTTAAGAATGCTTAGTTGCATTTTAAGGGGAATGTTTATTACATGAATATTTGCCCTGGCTTTTCCTTCTGCTTGGAAATCTTTTTTTCCAAGATAATTCCTTTTTTTCTAAGATAACTCCTTTAAGTATTTGCTGTTATATCACTGCAGTCTACTCTGATCACCCTAATTAAAACTGTGATGCTCTTGAGACTCTTGATTCACATGACTCTGTACTAGTTACTAGCCCCCAAGGTTTGTATTATTTTCTGACAAGTGATTTGTTACACACCATGTTTATTTTTGGTTGGTTGTCTTCTCCTTTACACAGACACTCATGCACTCACAGACAAGTGCACCCATATGTCTGCAAGCTGCATGCAGGAAGAGAATATTGTTCTGCTCATTGATTCCTCGCAAGCATTTATAAAAGTATCCAACACATGGCACATGTTCAAAATTTGTGGAATAAAGCACACACGAATGTTCCTTAGTGCTTCTATCGGATACTTTTTAATGTTAGAATCTTCACAATTTTTGTTACTAATAAATAGTACTTAGGGATTTAAGGTTTATGACGGGAAAGAGTTCAGAAAAATGGATAGAATCTGACATTTTGTCCACAGGTAACTGGAAAGACACCGGCGTTCGGGCTGCCTGTCACTACCAGACCCAACAAGCAATGACAGTGAGTGAATCTTTATGGGCGCTTTATTCAGATGGCCGGTAATCCGAGAAGATGGTGGGTTTGTACCCTAACAGACCATCTTCCCTTCTCTTTCTAGGCTAGACTTTTTATACCAGAGAATAAACAAGGTGAGGTGAGGGCTTTGAGATTCAGGGAGGATTAGGTGACAGAAGCTGCAATATTCCTGTCCTGAGCATTTAGCTGTTCCCAAGGGCAGTGGGTCATCTGTCTCTCCCTGGAACACAAAGGCCCGGATTCCTCCAACTTGTCCCCAGGTGGTAATCTCTAGTGGTGCCCCAGGAGGCTGGCTGTTTTCCCAGGAGCCAGGACAGGCCTTACCTGTAGTTTCTGAAACAAAAGCTTTAACATACACATTACTTGCTAGACTTATAACTTTTTACCTTAAGCTAAAATTTTCCAAGTCTTGAGTACCCTCTCACACCCTCCTCTCTGCCAGGAGCAGCTTTTTTGACTTTGGAAGTCATTTCAACTCCTGGGATTGGAAGAGAAATCCAAGACCTTTATCTTGAATATGGCATTCTCAATAACTCATCACAGAAGTGGAGGTGCCAGATGCTGCCTGTGTGTCCTTTAGGTGTTGTCTCATTGAGTGAATGACTAGGGCAGTGATCTGATCTCTGTGAAACACCAGAGACTTGATGAGATGAAGTGTCTGCAGATAGGTGGTAATGAAGTGACCTTAGGCAGTGGGAAGAGAAAAGAGCAAACAATCCCCAAAGTGGCAAGGCTTTAAAACCCCAGGGTGTTCCATTTGCCCTTGGCCATAAAAATGACAGAGTTGGGTTAAGGATTTTGCATCCCTTATTAGCTATTAGCATTAACAACAAAGATGAAAGAACTCAACAGGCAATTTTTGTCACTGAGATCTTAATTTATTTCCCCTTGCTGAATCTTAAATTAGTGGTTAACTGATGGCAAGACCTGTACCAAGGAGGTCATGTTTCCAGCCAACATTTCCTAAAGCCATTAGATATCAGTGTTTACCTCACTATAAATCTGGAGGTTGAAGTCTGACAAGACTAGGGGGGAAATCCACACTCAATCACACTATCTTTTAGAAGCAAAACTAGGCTGCTCCCCTATCTCTTGTAACTGCCCAACAGGATGCAATATAAGAAGAGATCATAGTAGGGGGGAAATCCTTTTAGTTTTTGATCTTCTTCTTTTCCAGAAATACTGACAGTTGCTGGGAACCATTATCTACTTACCAGGGTTTAACCGTTGCTTAGATCTCCCAGATTACTTTTAAGCTAAGATCCATTTGAAAAGAGAGAACAAAGGAAGTTTGTTTGTTTGTTCCAAACAAAGAAATTGGGAAGAATAGCCCTAAAAGACCCTGTGTATTCTATTTTGGTCAAAGGAAGGCTTTTAATCCACCTCTGGTTTCTAAGAGTCTCAGTATAGATAATACTTTTTCAAATACTCTGTTTATTATGCTGCCTTTTAAATAGCTTAGCAGTTGTTCCTGGAGAGTAATAGAGACTAAAAATGAATACTAGCATTATTGAGTACCAATTGTTTATGGGGTACTGTGTTTTTTCATATATGCTGTGACTTAATTCTATCAATAATCCTACCACTTCTATCTGATACTTTTTGTTTGTCAGAAATTGTTCCCATTTTCCAGAAGAAACTAAGCACTGGCACCAGTAACATCATAAACTGATTTGGAGACCCCAATTTGAAAACCATTTAGACTTTGCTGAAACCTTTCATATTTTGGCTTGCTGCGTATCATACCTTATTTTAATTTATTCATTCAACAAGTATTTCTTGAGTTTCACCTATATTTTAACCACTGTGCTAAGTTCCAGATACAGAAGATATCAGAAGATCTATTCTTTGCTCTTATAAAGCATTTAGTCTATTGAGAAAGATAATTATTAAACATATTTATGTGAATAAATTTTAAATCGTGCTTAAACTGTGAAGGAAATTCCAGGGTGCAAAGAGACTAAGTGAGAAATTTAATCTGGGCCCACCACGTTAAGAACTGGGAAGCGAAGAAAGATGCTGGAGGGGTAAGAGACCTGGCAGAAGAAACATGCATAGAAGTCCCTGAGGCAGAAAGAGCACACGTGAGAAACAGAGGAGACCAGGGCGTCTGGAGATTATTATTAGGCAGAGTTTGGGAGACAAGTTTAGAGAGACAAGCAGAAGGCAAATTATGAAGAGTGTAGTTGCTCATGGAAATAATTTTGTACTTTATCATTACATTATTGAAGAGCTATTGAACAAGTTTAAGCAGGTGAGTGTCAAAACTGATTTTCATTATTTTAAGATCTTTTGGTTGTTAGAACATAGACTGGAGAGAGCCTAGGCAGAATGTAGGAAAATTGGTTCTGTGACTATGGTCCAGATGAGAGATGAGATGAGGTTGGAGATCTCACTCTCTCATTCCCTCCCTCCCTCCTACTCTCTCTCTCTCTCCCCCTCCCTCCCTTCCTCCTCCTCCTTCTTTTTCTTTTCCTTTCTTTCTCTCTCTCCTCCCACCCCCCCCGACTTTCTCTGTATTTCCAGTCTTTGGACAATGATGATTGAAGATGCCAACAATGAGTCTTTGAGCAACTGGGGTATCATCTGCCTAATTGGAAAGTCAAGGTAAAAGCAGATTTAGAAATCTGGGGGAGGGTGATGTTCAGAGTTCAGTTCTGAGCATGTTGAGGTTGAGGTGATTCAGTAAAACAGTTAGTACATTGGCAGTTGATTATGTAATTATGAAATTCAGAAAAGGGGTCTGGACTAAGGTAAGAATTTGGGCTTGAGGCATGAACTTGGAAACCTACAATATAGTGCAATGATTAAAAAGAAGTTTTTGAAGTCAGGTCACCAACCCCATAAGTTATTGTATGACCTTGGGCAAATTACCTTATCTTTTTGTGCTTGTTTCTTTTTCGGTGTAATGGAGAAAATGTTGTATAAGTTTCTTATGATAAGATAATACATGCAGAAAATAAATATTATTTTAGTTTCATTGTTAATAGTAGTGAAAATAATAGTATTTATTTGAGAGAGAGAGGAGAAAAAACATTGATCAGTTGCCTCCCCCAGTCACCCTGACCAGGGATTGTACCTGCAACCCATGCTTGTGCTCTGATGGGGAACTGCACCCACAAACTTTTGGTGCATGACACAAAGCTCCAACCAACTGAGCCACCCAGACAGGGTATAATAATAGTATTTTTAAATAGAGAATATTTAAATGCTTGGTTAAGGGAAGTATAGAGCAAAAAGGAGTGAAAGCCCTAATTTCTAAGGGTTGAGTAGAAGAGGATAAGTCAGAAAAGCCTGTCAAGAAGTAGACATCAGGGAAATATGAGAAAATTAGGAGATTTTGGTATGATGAAAGCCAATAGAATGTTCTAGAAGGATGGATGTGTCAACTGAAGGCACAAATAAAGACTGAGAACTGCCCTAGCCAACGTGGCCTAGTTGGTTGCCATATCATTCCATAAGTGAAGGGTTGCAAGTTCAATTCGTGATCAGGGCACATACCCAGATTGTGGGTTTGATCCCCAGTCTGGGCACATATGGGAAGAAACCAATCAATGGTTCTCTCTCATATCAGTGCTTCCCTCCTCCCTTCCTTTCTCTCTATAAGCAACAAAAAAAGGTGAAGATTAATAAAAAAGAGACTGAGAACTATCTTCCCTTTGACCACCTGAATGCTTTGCTGACTACATCCAGCACAGTTTCTGTAGCGCGGCAGGTGCAGGTATGGAGGAGGGAACAAAGATGGTGTGTGTCTACAGCTGTTTAGGGAAGGTTGGGTGTAGGATATAGTGAGAGTTCATTAAAATGGAAAAGAGTGGAGCACATTCAAATATTGAAGGCAATAATCTGGGGGAAAGAGAAAGACAGCAAAATAGAGAGGGAGATGGAAAATGTATGAGAGAGAGGCAGAAATGAGGTCACTGAGAAGGAAAGATAGGATGAAGTAGGTATTAGATTGGAGGACAAAAAAGTCTTCCACTGTACCTGGGGAGAGGAGATGAGTGCAGAAGCAGGAGGATCTGAAGCTCTTGTGAGAGAAATCGGGGTTTGTGTGTTTGGTGGGATCGAAGTCCAATGTGTCAAGGAATGGCAAGTCACTGCAGAAAGCAGAACGCTTAAAATAAAATGCATTGCGACTCCTGGTAGATTCACTCCGAACCCTTGCTATCCATTTACTGGCTGTGAGCTCTTTTCCGGCAGGTGTGAGCAGCTCAGGGCTGCTGAGGGGGTTTGGTTAGGCATGCTCAGGTTCGAATTTTCCTGGTTGGGTGCCTTGGAGGACCAGAGACACAAGAGAATGCATAGAATTTCCAAGGTTTCATGGCAAGGTGGCTCATGTAGCCAAATAGTGAAGGTTGAGGAAATATCCTGTGAAAAGATAAAGAAAAGATAGGGGCTTATTTACTATGGGACAAAGTTGCAGGGGTCACAGTGTACATATTTGGGAAGAAATGAAGCTGTGGGAGTTTAAGCCAGAGAGAAAACAATCCAGGACTATATTGAAAGTGGGAGAGAGGAAGAGATATGCTCACATCTAGCAAAGGGATGTGACATGTGTGGGGTTAATCTCTGTCAGAGATTCAAATATATTTTGAAGTTTCATTGTTGTTGTGCTGAGTGCTGAGGCCAGGGTACCTAAGAGTGGGCAGGTGAAGCCAGAAGCCTACACTGTATGTAAAGAGGCAAATGAGGAAAGAAGCACTGGCTGATATGTGCTCATATTTTCTTTCTTTTGTTTTTCTTGTTATATCATAGCTTAATTTTCAGTATTTTATTTTTTATTGAATTTGTTGGAATGACATTGGTCAATAAAATTATATAGGTTTCAAGTGTATAATTCTATAATACACCATCTGCATATTGCATTGTGCTCTCGCCATCTGAAATTTAGTCTCCTTCTTTCACCATTTATATCCCATTTATGCCCAAACGCCTTCCCTCTGGTAATCACCATACTGTTTCTGTGTCCACGAGTTTGTTTTTTTCTTTTTTCTTTTAGATTTTGCTTATTTTCAGAGAGAGGAGAAGGGAGGGAAAAGGGGAGGGAGAAAGAAATATCAATGTGAAAGAGAAACATCAATCGTTTGTTTCTTTGATGTGCCCAAGCAGAGACTGAACCACAACCCAGGCGTGGACCCTATCTGGAAATCGAACTGGTGACCATTCTCTTTGTGGGACGATGAACAACCAAATGAGCCACACTGGTCAGGGCCCGAGAAATTTTATTTTATTTTTTTGTTTAATCCTTCTAACTATTTCACCCAGCTTCCCCACTCCTTCCTCTCTAACAGCTGTTGGTCTCTTCCCCGTATCTATGAATCTTTTTATTTTGTTTATTTTATGTATTAGATTCCACATATAAGTGAAATCATATGGTATTTGTCTTTCACTGGCTCGCTTATTTCACTTAGCATAAAACCCTCTATGTCCATCCACACTGTCTCAAAAAGTAAGATTTCCTTCTTTTTTTACAGTTGAGTAGAATTCCATTGTGTAAATGTTCCACAGTTTTTTTATCCACTCATCTACTGATGGACACCTGGGCTGCTTCCAAATCTTGGCTATTGTAAATAGCACTGCAATGAACATAGAGGTGCATACATTCTTTTGAATTAGTGTTTTGGGTTTTTTTGGGTATATTCCATTTTTAATTCTTTGAAGTCATTCCATACTGTTTTCCACAGTGGCTGCATCAGTCTGCATTCCCAACAACAGTGCACAAGGGTTCCCTTTTCTCCACATTCTCGTCAACACTTGTTTGTTGATATATTGATGACAGCCACTCTGACAGGTGTGAGGTGATATCTTATCATGGTTTTAATTTGTATTTCTCTGATGATTAGTGACATTGAGAATCATTTTAAGTGTATATTGGCCATTTGTATGTTCTCTTTGGAAAAGTATCTATTCAGGTTATGTGCCATTTTTTGAAATTGGATTGTTTGTTATTTTGCTGTTGAGTTGTTTTGAGTTCTTTATAAATTTTGGGTATTAACCACTTATCAGATGTATCATTGGTGAATATGTTCTCCCATTCAGTGGATAGTCTTTTCATTGATGGTTTCCTTTGCTGTGCAAATCCTTTTTAGTCTGATGTAGTCCCATTTGTTTGTTTTTCCTTGTTTCCTGTGCCCAAGGAGATATATCAGGAAAAGTATTGTTATAAGAAATAACTGAAATTTTACTGCCTATGCTTTCTTCTAGGATTTTTATGGTTTTGAGTTTTATAGTTAAATCTTTAATCCATTTTGAATTTATTCTTGTATATGGTGTAAGAAGTTGTTCCGTTTTCATTTTTTTACATGTATCTGTCCAATTTTCCTAGCATCATTTATTGAATAGAAAGTCTTTACCCCATTGTTTATTCTTGATTCCTTTGTCATGTCTGTGTGTGTGTGTATAATTGTTATTCAAGTATTTTCTGCCTTTCCCCCAACCTCTCCTTTCCACCCCAGCCATCCTCACCTACCTCCCCTGATTCTACCCTTCCTTGATTTTGTCCATGTGTCCTCTATAGTTGTTCTTGAAAACCCTTCACTCTTTCCCCCCATTAACCCCTCCCATCTCTCCTCTGGTTACTGTCAATTTTTTCTAAATTTTAATGTTTCTGATTATATTGTGCTTGCTTGTTTGTTCTGTTGATTAGATTCTACTGAAATGTAAGATCATATGGTATTTGTCTTTCACCACCTGGCTTATTTCACTTAGTATAATGCTCTCCAGTTCCATTCATGCTGTCATGAAGGGTAGGAGCTCCTTCTTTCTTTCTGCTGCATAGAATTCCATTGCATAAATGTGCCATTGTTTTTTGATCCTTTCATTTACTGATGGGCACTTAGGTTGCTTCCAGCACTTGGCTATTGTAAATTGTGCTACTATGAATATTGAGGTGTATAGGTTCTTTTGGATTGGTGTTTCAGCATTCTTAGGATATAATCCTAGCAGTGGAATTACCGGGTCAAAAGGCAGTTCCATTTTTAGTTTTCTGAGGAAATTCCACACTGTTTTCCACAGTGGCTACATGTGTCTGCAATCCCACCAACATTGCACTAGGGTTCCATTTTCTCCACATTCTCTCTAACACTTGTTGTTTGTTGCTTTGTTTATGGTCGTCATTCACACCAGAGTGAAATAGTATCTCATTGTGGTTTTAATTTGTTCTGATGGCTAGTGATACTGAGCATCTTTCTATATGTCTCTGGACCCTCTGTATGTCCTCTTGGAGAAGTGTCTGTTCAAGTCCTTTGCCCATTTTTCAATTGGGTTTTTTGTCTTCCTAGAATAGAGTGGAGTGAGTTCTTTATATATTTTGGAAATTAAACCCTTGTCTGAGGTATCACTTGCAAATACGTTTTCCCATACAGTTGGTCCTCTTTTCATTTTCATGCTGTCTTCTTTAGCCATGCAGAAGCTTTTTATGTTGATGAGATCCCATTTGTTTAGTCTTTCCTTTCTATCCCTTGCTCTAAGGGAGATAGCAGTGAAAATATTGCTGTGTGGAATATCTGAGATTTTCCTGCCTATGATCTCCTGAAGGACTTTCATGGTGTCATGACTGATATTTAAGTCTTTTATTCACCTTGAATTTATTTTTGTATATGGTATAAGTTGGTGGTCAAGTTTCATTTTCTTGCATGTCGCTGTCTAGATCTCCCAACAACATTCCTTGAAGAGGCTATTTTTACTCCATTTTATGCTGCTTCCCCCTTAGTTGAATATTAATTGACCAATGAGACTTGGGTTTATTTCTGGGCTCTCTATTCTGTTCCATTGGTCTATGTGTCTATTCTTATGCCAGTACCAGGCTGTTTTGATTACAGTGCCCTTGTAATGCAGTTTGATATCAGGTATTGTGATTCCTCCTATTTTGTTCTTCTTTCTCAAAATTGCTGCAGCTATTCAGGGTTGTTTATGGTTCCATATAAATTTTTGAAGTGTTTGTTCTATATCTTTGAAGTATGCCATTAGCACTTTAATAGATATTGCACTGAATCTGTAGATTGCTTTGGGTAGTATGGACATGTTGATGATGTTAATTCTTCCAATCCATGAACATGATGTGTGTTTCCATTTTTTTGTGTCTTCCTTAATTTCTTTCTTCAGTGTTGTGTAGTTTTCTGAGTACCAGCCTTTTACCTCCTTGGTTAGGTTTATTCCAAGGTATTTTATTTTTCTTGTTGTTATATCAAATGGGATTTTTTTTCCTGATTTCTGTTTCTGATATTTCATTGTTGGTGTACAAAAATGCCTTTGATTTCTGATTATTGACTTTGTATCCTGCTGTTTTGCCAAATTCACTTATTAGTTCAAGTAGTTTTTTGGTGGGGTCTATAGGATTTTCTATGTACACTATTGTGTCATCTGCAAACAATGACAGTTTTGCTTCCTCCTTTCCAATTTGGATGCCTTTTATTTCCTTTTCTTGTCTGATTGCTGTGGCTAGGACTTCCAATACTATGCTGAATAAGAGTGGTGAAATCAGTCATCCTTGTCTTATTCTTGATCTTAGTGGGAAAGCTCTAAGTTTTTGCCCACTGAGTATGATGTTGGCTGTAGGTCTCTCATATATGGCCTTTATTATGTTGAGGAATGCTCCCTCTATTACCACTTTGCTAAGTGTTTTTATCATAAATGGGTGCTGTACATTATTAAGTGCTTTTCCCAAACCTGTTGATATGATCATGTGATTTTTGTCTTTACCTTTGTTTATGTGATGTATTGTGTTTATGGATTTGTGAATATTCTACCATCCCTGCATTCCTGGGATGAATCCCACTCAATCATCGTGTATGATCTTTTTAACATATTGCTGGATGCGGTTTGGCACTATTCTGTTGCAGATTTTAGTGTCTATGTTCATCAGCAATACTGGCCTGAAGTTTTCTTTCTTTGTTTTGTCTTTATCTGGTTTTGGGATTAGTATGATGCTAGCTTCATAAAAAGAGTTTGGGAGTCTACCATCTTCTTGGATTTTTTTGGAATAGTCTGTGAAGGATGGGGGTTAGTTCTTCCTTAAATGCTTTGTAGAATTTTCCTGTGAAACCATCCGGCCCAGGGCTTTTGTGTGTCAGGAATTTTTTGATTACTGTTTCAATTTTGTCAGCTGTTATTGGTCTGTTCAGGCTTTCTGCTTCTTCATTTGGTTTTGGAAGGTTATATTTTTCTAGAAATTTGCCCACTCACCAAGGTTTTCAAATTTCTTGGCATATAGTTCTTTGTAATAATTTCTTACAATCCTTTGTATTTCTGTGGTATCAGTTGTAATCTCTCCTCTTTCATATTTGACTGTGTTTATTTGGGTCCTTTCTCTTTTTTTCTTGATGTGTAAAGCCTTGTCTATTTTGTTTATCTTTTCAAAGAACCAGCTCCTGGATTCATTGATCCTTAGAATTGTGCTTTTAGGCTCTATGTTGTTTAATTCTGCTCTGATCTTGGTTATTTCCTTTCTTTTACTTGCTCTGGGTTGTCTTTGTTGTTCCTCCAGTTCTTGTAAGTAAGTGTAGGGTTAGGTTGTTTATTTAAAATGTTCCTATCTTTTTTAGGTAGGCCTGTATTACTATGAACTTCCCTCTCAGGACTGCCTTCGTTGGGTCTCGTAAGTTTTGGATTGTTGTGAGTTCATTTTCATTTGTTTCCAGAAATTTTTTGATTCATTCCTTAATCTCATTCCTGACCCATTCATTGTTTAATAGCATGGTATTCAATCTCCATGATTTTGAGTGTTTTTGAGTTTTTTCCTTGAGGTTGGTTTCTAGTTTCAGTCCTTGTGGTCAGAGAACATGCTTGATATGATTTCAATTTTCTTGAAGTTGTTGAGGCTTGTTTTGTGTCCTATCATGTGGACTATCTTTGAAAATGTTCCATGTGCATTTGAAAAGAATGTGTATTTTGCTTCTTTGGGATGAAAGACTTTATATATATATCAGTTAAGTGCATTTGTTGTAGGATGTTGTTCAATGCTGGATTGTCTTTGTTGATATTTTGTATGGAATATCTATTCCTTTTTGACAGTAGGGTGTTAAATCCCCTACTTTAATTGTGTTGCTGTCAATATCTTTTTTGAAATCCTCAAAGGTTTTCTTTATGTATTTGGGTCCTCCTATATTAGGTGCATATGTATTTACAATGTTTATGTCTTCTTGATGGAATCTTCCCTTGAGTATTATAAAGTGACCTTCTGGGTCTCTTTTTATAGCCCCTTTTTTGAAATCTGTTCTGTCTGATATGAGTATTGCTACCCTGGCTTTCTCTTCCTGTCCATTTGCTTGGAATATTCGTTTCCAGCCCTTCACTTTAGACTGTGTAAGTCTTTTGTTCTGAGGTAGGTCTCTTTAGGCAGCATATGTTTGGGCTATGATTTTTTATCCATTCGGGTACCCTATGTTTTTTGATTTGAGCATTTAATCCATTTACATTTAAGATTATTATTGATAGATACTTATTCATTGCCATTTTTTTTTTGTACCTGTATTCTCTTCTCTCTCCCTGTTTTTCTTCCTGTTCTTAAAGCAATCTCTTTAGCATCTCTTACAGAACTGGTTTTGTGGAGGTATATTCTTTTAGACTTCTTTTGTCTGGGAAGCACCTTATTTTGCCTTCTATTTTAATTGAGAGCCTAGCTAGACAGAGTAGTCTCGGTTGCAGGCTTTTGGTTTTCATTACTTGGAATATTCCATGGCATTCCCTTCTGACTTGGAGCATTTCCATTGAGATGTCAGCTCTTAATCTTATTAGGGCTCCCTTGTATGTTACTTCCTGTTTTTCCCTTGCTGTCTTTAAGATTCTCTCTTTGTCTTGCAATTTTGCCTTTTTAATTATGATGTGTCTTGAAGTGGGCCTCTTTGGGTTCCTCTTGATTGGGACTCTCTGTGTTTCCTAGATTTGTGCAACTTTTTTTCTCATCAAATTAGGGAAGTTTTCCATGATTACTTTTTCAAAGAGGATTTCTATCCCTTGCTCTTCTTCCTCTCCTTCTGGTATCCCTATTATGTGGGTATTACTATGTTTCATGTTGTCCTGCAATTCCTTTAACACCTCTTCCTTCCTTCTGAGTCTCTTTTCCTTTTCTTATTCTTTCTGGGTGTTTTTTTCTACATTGTCCTCTAGCTCACTGATTTGATCCTCTGGTTCATCCAGCCTGCTTGTAATTCCTTCTAGTATGCTTTTTATTTCTGAGATATTAGTGCTCATTTCTTCCTGGTTTTTGTTTACAGTTTGTATTTCCTTTTTCACACTTTTGTAATTTTCACTCAGTTCCTTTTAGTTGCCTGTGAGTTCCTAGAGCATCTTTATAACCATTATTTTGAATTCTGTATCTGATAGTGTGGTTACCTCCATTTCATTTAGGTCTTTTCGTAGGAAGTCTTCCATTCCTTTTTATTGCATGTTTTTTTATTGTCACCCTGTTTTAGGTGACTCTTTTTGTTTGTGTCTGCACTTCCTGATATTTCACTTTGCTAGCTGTCTTTGTAGGGTGAACTTCTATGGTAGGAATTCTGTGTGTTTCCATGGTATGGTCTTTTTGATCTTCTTGTCTGGACACTCTAGGTTTGCTCTTTCTTCTGTTTGTGTGGGCTCTGTTGGTGTGCTTGGGTTTTTACCTTTGGTGGTTCCTTTGCTGGTGGTTTCTCTCCTCTAGCGGGTATACCGATGTTCGCAGCTCCCACCTATTCTTGTTTGTGATCAGTGGCAGGGAGTAGGCAAAATGGATTAAGACAGCAGGAGAGTAGTCTATGGGATTTAAAGTAACAGCAAGTAGAGAAGTGATAGGAGATTCTTTGGATAAGTATAGTGTTAACTGTGATATTCCACCCAACTAGACACATTTTATAAAAGGTGAAAGAGAGATAAGACTCTTGTTATATGGGAGGAGGATTGTGAGCTGAATACAGAAACAGAGTACTTGTGCAAAGTTAGATGATGAGATACAGTGAGAGTAAAGGGTAGAAAGTAGGCGTAGTGTGAGAGAGAATAGAGTTAACTACAACAATAATAAAGTTCATTAATAAAGTGAAATGGGCCAAGATCAGGGAGAGTTGCTGTATAGTATGTACAATTGTATGGAACAACAATAATGTACAATAGTACTGGAACAACAATAATATGACAAGAAATATATGACTTAGATAACCAGAATAAAAAGTACACAATCAAGAGTAGTATGTTATTGGAACACAAGTGAAGTGAAAGAAGGAAAATTAATATACAATAAAGAGAGAATGAGGAAAACCAGTCAAGCAATTCAATTAAACAAAAATAAAATGAAGAAAACTAAATGGTAAGAAGAAGAAGAAAAAAATACTAATAAAATAAAAGAAGTAAAAATAATGAAAAAATAATAATAGGAATAAACAATAAAATGCCAGCTCTGTGGGATAGCGAAGTGAAATTTGTCTCAGTTTCTCAGTTTTGGGGGTTAGCCTTGTGGCCCTGCTTTGGATCTGTATCTGGACCTTTCACAACTCCATGTCTTGTTTCACTTAGGGGAAGGAAAAAAAGAAAAAAGAGAGAAAAGAAAAAATATATAAGCCTCCTGTTGACTTTAAACCCGTTGAGCAAGTTCTACTGGTCTTCCTGGATGTCACAGGAAGAGCGGGGCTGGGCTTCACTTTTCCCCTTTCCTATGGTTTTCCCAAGACGGGGGCCAGGTCTGGGTTGCAATTTTTACAGTTGCCCAGCCTCCAGCCCAGGTCTTCAGTGAGCTGCTGGGCCCCCACTGTCCATCTGCACCAGGCCTGCATCTTTAATTTACCAGTTGCACTGAGATCCATGTGGTGCACCTTCTCCTTGCTCTTTTTGAGCCCATTGTGGTCAGAGCACATCATTGGGCAAGCAGCACCAGTCAGCATCTGGGTGCACAGCACTACTCAGCTTCTGGCTAAGTGGCAGGAGTTAAGTGGCTCAAATCAGCCTAAGGGTGAGTGGTTCCTGGAGCAGCCAGAATCAGTTGCTGGGCCAGTGGGATGAAACAGCTGCCTATAAGCTGCCTGAGTCAAGCACAGGCACTCAGCTCAAATCCATACTCCAGCAAGTGGTCCCATCTGTGGGTATGCAGCTCAAATCACCCTCGGGGTGAGCCAGCACTGCATGAGAGTTCCTTACAAAGTAGCTCTGAGTCGTGTGTGTGTGTGTGTGTGTGTGTGTGTGTGTGTGTGTGTGTGTAAAAACCTCTTGTTTAAGCCCACCATTCTTAACAAGTGCACGGCTTTTTACACAGCCCAACTTTCTAACAAGTCTGGAGACTATCTGGGTGAGGGTCTGACATGATGTGGGGAGGCTCCACTCGCAGGGCCCCCCGGCCCCTGGCTGCCATGGATGAGAATAAGTCTACCAAGACATGTTCAGCTTGGGGAGGAAAGGTGGTGGATCTCTCAAAGGAGAAGGGCCAAGAGCCTTTTCCTCAATGGGCTTTTATTGGGTCATTTTGCACAGGAATACAGGCTTTTATTGGGTCATTTTGCACAGGAATCATTGTCAGGCAGTAAGGATCAAACAATACATAATGTACAAAGAACTCTGAGGACCTATTTTGAGTCAGGGTCAGATAGCTAAAGAGCTATAAAACTTTGAGGAACTAACTCACTTCTTGCTTGGACCCTTATTTGAGAGCATTCTAAACAAAGCAGGTTTCATAGGATTTCACATATTCTTTCTTAGGCCTGATCACCCTAGGGAACCTGCCCTTTCCAGCACAGGGCTACACCCACCTTCAGCATTGTTTCAGGCTTAAGGCATTGTCTCAGGTTTAAGTCATTGTCTCAGGCTTAAGTCAGGCAGGTAAGCAAGGCAACCAAGAGATTACGAGACTTCTCGCAGACACATTGAGGACTCAGGCTATGTCAGGAGAGCTGAGGGGCCAAGGTCCATCACCCCCTTTTGCTGTAGCCCCCCGCCCCAAGTCCTTCCTTGGGGCCTCCACATGATTGTGCCTGGCTTAGGTCATTCTCCCCCCTTGGGGAATCTTACCCATCATTGGCTAATCGATCAAGCATTGGGGCACAGTTATGGATGGAGGAAAAGGAGCAGAAGCAGCACCCCTGCCAGGGAGATAAGCCTTGTCTCCTTAGTGGCTTACGGTCCGAAGGTCGCTCACTCAGCCTTAGCCATGGGGGTGTTACGGCTTCCGAAACCAGGCAGGGCAGTTCCCAACAACATGGCCCAATTCTTCTCCCTTCTCCACGTATCACCTGGCTCCCCAATTTCTCTGTTACTGACCTCACTGGCATCCACAGTCCCAGTGGGTGTATATCGCTTGTGTGTGTCTCCCACTTCATCTCTATTCCCCCTAGTGACTTCAAGCATCCAGGTCCCTCCTGGTGCCTGCTGCCCTCCTTGCTCTGGTAGGGGAGAGAGCTGGTGATCTAACTCTCCTCCCAGTATCCTGCAGCAGGATCTGGGTGAGGGGCCACAGCAGCCCAGGTCCCTCTATGGATCACAGGGACCTTACCGTCCCAATGCAATCTCCTCAAAATCTGTTTTTCAATGTCCTCTACAATTTTTGACCTCCAAACTTCATATAAGCTGGGATTCGGTTGGCTGTTCACTCTATTCCTCAGAAGATCAGCTATTTGTTCCAGCCAGGCACAGGGGAAATTGGGCTTCGCTCCCACGCACCTCACCGCCATCTTTAATATATGCTTTTGTCATATATTAATTGACCATAGATGCATGGGTTTATTTCTGGGCTTGCTATTCTGTTCCATTTATCTATATATCAGTCTTTAAGCCAGTACCATGCTGTTTTGATTATTATGGCCTTGTGGTATAGTCATAATACTACAAGGTTTGATGTCAGGAAGTGTGATACCTCCAACTTCGTTCTTCTTTCTCAAGATTGCTATTGCTATTTGGGGGTCTTTTGTGGTTCTATATGCGTTTTTGGAATATTTGTTCTAATTCTATGAAATGCACCACTAGTATTTTGATAGGAATTGCATTGAATCCATAGAATGCTTTGGGTAATATAGACATTTTAATGTTAACTTTTCCATTCCACGAACACAGTATATGCTTCTACTTATTTGTGTCTTTTTCAGTTTCTTTCTTCAGTATTTTATGATTTTTCAAGTACAGGTCTTTTGCCTCCTTGGTTAAATATATTCCTGGATATTTTATTTTATTTTTTGATGGAATTACATATGGAATTGTTTTCTTAGTTTCTCTTTCTGATAGTTTATTATTGATGTACAAAAAATGTCACCAATTTCTGAATATTAATTTTATATCCTGCTACTTTACTGAATTCATTAATCAGTTCTAGTAGTTTTTTTGATGGAGTCTTTAGGTTTTACTATATACAGTATCATGTCACCTGCAAATAATGACAGTTTTATTTCTTCCTTTCTGATTTGGATGCCTTTTATTTTTTCTTAACTGATTGCTATGGCTAGGACTTCCAGTACTATGTTGAGTAAGAGTGGTGAGAACAGACCTGATCTTTAGGGAAATTCTTTTAGTTTTTACCCTTTGAGTATGATGTTGATTGTGGGTGGGATCATAGTTTCAAACCAAAGTATTTCATGCATTGACTTTTCATCCATAAGGACAGGGCCCTGTTTCTGGTGTATATACCACCATTTTTGTAGATAAATCCATTGCCTGGCCACCATCAGGTGCTCCATCAGTTGTTATTAATCAGTGACATATATCCCTATTGTCACCATAGCCCTCAATCCTGGTGGCTTCCAAGTTATCTTCCAGATTGTTCAATCATGATGCATGATGGCTAAATTGTTGGGAACTGCTGGGGACAGTGTCTTCAGTAGCTATGACCTTTCCACAGGCACAGACAACTTTTATGACATGAATTATTTTCTTGAAATGTGTTGAATACAAAACAGAAGAGCAGGATATCAAAAACATTGCCCACTTCATCTCCTAAGTCTCCAGTCAGATTCTGCTTCTTTAATTTCTGAACAAACTGCTCTGATTCTCAGACATTGCTCTTGTATTCATGCATACCCCTCTCTTGTATACCCACCCCTTGTCCCCTTTCATCTACCTGGCTAAATCTGAACCTTCAGGTAAGACCTATCCTAGTTCCCATCCCTTTAATGGAAGTTCTTTGCATCATCCCCTACTCACAAGGTGAGATCTCTTTTACAATCTCCTAGTGCTTTAAGAAATCAGATGTTCCTTTGGTATGTAATTACATATCCCTACATTGTATGGCTTTTCAGGAGTATAGCCTGCTCTTTACCAATTGCAGCAGCCCCATCCCTGTCAGGAACCTCTTATAATATAGTAAATATTCACACATATTGAACACTTTATGGCAAGGCACTGTATTTAGCACTTTATATACATCATATTATTTAATACTCAAAATCATGTAAGGAAGGCATAATCATTATCATTTTATAGATTTTTAAAACTCAAAGAGTTTAAGTATCTTACCCAAGTTGATGCTGAGAAAAAGTGGTAGACCTGAGATTCTGACCCCAAAAGTCTGACTTCAGTCAGCTGTCCTTACTCCACATTGAATTGGTCCCTTGTGACCATCGGTGTAGTCTCTGTGTATATCCATACGTAGATGTAAGTATCTGCTGTGGGCAGGATGGGGGTCCCTGGGAATGAAAGTCCTTAATACTATGCCCTGGGCAGCTTTTCAAATTGCCCAATGATGTACTTTATTCTGGACAGGGTCTATTTTATTTAAACTTTCTCATATTGATGCTCCTCTGTATTTCCCCCCTTGTTTTTTATTATTATGGCTTGCATGGACATTCTGGTACACATATTTATAGTGGTATACAAATTTCTGTCAATAAGCTAAATGCCCAGTGCTGGAGGTGCTGAGTCAAAGGATGCATTTTTCACTTGAGAAGTGGCTACACTGCTGTCCAAAATATAGACTCCTCCCAGAATTACAAGAACATATCTGTTTCTTTGCATTTTTGATAAAACCAGGTTTTAGTAAGCTTATAAATTTGTGCCAGTCTGATAGGGGAAATGTGATCACTCCATGTTTAATATTTTATTCATTCCACTGACTAGAAATCATTCCATTAACCACTTCTTTTTTCTGTTAGCTGCTGCTTTGTAGACCTTACCCATTTCCACAGAGTAATTATTCATTTTCTTATCGAGTTATAAGAGTGTTTTACGTGTTAGAAATGTGTGAGAAATAGAGACTGGAAGAACTGGATGGTCTGATCCAAGTGCCTTTATTTGATGCTGTGCTTACAGGCAGACTGAGTCTGGACCAACTGCATCCCCAGGGTAGGCAGGAATGGGCTTTTTAAAAGAAAAAAAAAATGCAGGGTTTGTGGGGCGATAAAGGAGGGGTTAATATCTTGTTCTTCTGGGTGGTTGCCTCAGTGTTTCGGGATGTGAGTTGGGACTATGGGTTAGGTAAAGGGCTGGGCTGTTCGCAGGTACAGGAGGGTCGCTCTGACCACGAGCCATTATGGATGCCATTAGACGTCTATAGTGCGTGGTTGGAAAGAATTTCAATTAAACTGCAGGCTATCAAGTGTGTTGGGGTAATTGAGTCATGAGGAGTCCAGTGGGTCAGAAAACTGACCTGACTGGGTCATGGACAGTCTATCGGGTTGGGAAACTGGACTGACCCTTTCATTATGCATTAAGAAAATTAAATTTTATCATATGTATTTTCCTGGTTTGCTATTGGTCTTGGATAAAGCAATCTTCAAGACACCTTATTTAAATGTGATCATATGATTGTTATATTATATTTAGAAGTATTCTTAAAGTATATATGAGAAATTTAACATTAGCTATCAAAATGTGGAGAAGTTAATTAACTTTTTACATCTCATCCTTCTGTACTACAGTTTTAAAATACTATAACTGTATTGTCCTTGTAATCAAAAAGGTCATTCCCTTTCTCTCTCTGGATATTTTAAACAAATAAACTGAAAGCACACAATTTTTAAACAGAGAAGTACAGTGACCTCCTCTATTTCTTTTCCATCTTTCTTGTTAGTGCTTTAAGCTCCCAGATTGTGAGTCAAGAGCTCTTCTGAGACTGAAACATCACAGTAAAATTCTTCTGTGGGCCCGGCCAATGTTAATGGATAATGTTTGGGGCAAAGGTCTCTGTTTCCACATCTGTATCTTTGTGCAGGCCTCACCTGTGGGAGGCCTGAAAGTTTGAAGCCAGGCAGGGTACAGTGCATGTTAGCAAGGCAAAGGGTGCCCATGCAGTGAACCCAGACAAGCTGGGCTTTACTGAAGATTTATTAGATCTAATGAAATCTGCCCAAGCCACCGCTTTCTACTTCATCTGCCCACATCTAGATAGGATGACTTTGTTAGGAGGTAATGGTCATTTGGGATTATCCAACAACAGATCTCTCTGCTTAAAAAGGCCAAGAGTACCGGCAGAGCACCACATTGAAAGAGTTCATGCTGTACAGAACCCCAAACCTGGAAATTTGGAAGTGTGGGAATGCTTCGGCCACTGCAGGGACCTCCCCCTTGACTTTTTGTGGTCTGAGTCCTTTGGTGTGGCTTTTTGTACTTGAGCGTGTGAATAAGGCTTGAAAGAAGGCAAGGCAGGGAAAGGTGCTTTCACAGAGCAGCCTGGAGTTTGCAAGGATGATTTTCAGAGAAATTTGTTGAATTTTTGCATTTTGGAAAAATGCTGCTCAAACCTTAAGACTCAATGGAGCATGTCCAATAATACTTTAAAGCTCAGCTTATGAGCATGAGATCTCTCTGGGGCTATACAAATGTCAGCTTCTCCTTAATTGAATGAAAGTTAAAATTTATTGGGGCTTGGTTTTCCAGTTAGCCTTAGGCCTGCAGCTCATTAATAGGTTGTTAGAAAATTCTCCTGTATTTTATTATTAGGAACTTCCCTTTGGGCTGCCTTAAAGTACCAGTCTCACAAGTCCCTATCTACCCATCTGTGCAATGGGTAAACGTTGAAATCTTCATGACAAAATAAAGTGTCAAGAAAAAGTGTGAAGGCCTACTGATTTCTCCCCATGGAAAATGATCTCACTCCACTCAGCTCAACTTTGGAACTTAAAGGATATAAAGAGAGGGCTTTGTCCACCTAAATAAAATTCCCATTGTGCTTATTGCTGATGTAATGTGAAAAAATACACATTCCTACACTTAACAAGAAGACCGATGAATTATGCCTTTTGATGTTTTTAAAAGAGGTAAGTAGGACTAATGGAGTGCACTCAACAAGGCAGGGCACAGTGGGAATATCCACATTTGGGCCCTTGAAATCAAGCCCATGCCAGTGGCTGAAGAGGAATGTATGCAGAGCTCACAGCGCATCATGCCAAGAGCACTACATTCTTGGCCTTTGATAAAGAATTTGGAGGAAACAGGAAGACAGACAAAGACTCTGCTGTAATGCATGCCTGGTGATTCTGGTGAATATCGAGAGCCTAACGCAAATAGCTTTGAAACAACGTTTAAGCTATTTGTTTTCCCATCAATATAATAATCATTTGTTTGACTGCGGGTTATAGATGCACATCAGTCTTACTCTGTCATTGCCGAAATCTCCTTCCATACAATGGGATAGTCCTCAATTAATGCAAATTAAACCACAGTTGTCTTGTCTGTAATTGTCTAAACTAGCAAAGTGCCTTTCTTTGGTGAAAAGAGCCATCCAAAACTTCTTGCTCTGGCTACCCCTAGGGTACACACTTCATGCTTTATCTCTTTCTTGTGGCTTTTATCCACACAACATTAAAGGGACTCTATTTCCTTTATGCAGGCAAATAAAAAGTAGATTTAGAGAACAAAGATGAAAAGAATACATTCCACTGACTGTGCCCTTCGGAGTCCAGCAGTCTGGTTTTCAGACATTGGCTAAGTTAAAAGCTGCTCTGGGTTCCTTTACATCAGAAATTCTGATGAAAAATGAAATCAAGCACATGCTCATAAGGACTTGTAGTACATTAAAATGAAGTTGTGTTATAGGCAGTTCTTGAGAAGGAATTTCCAGGCCTGCCTTTTAGCCTTGGTTACTGTGGAAGATGAGCTCAAGAGCAGCAAGTTTGCTGTGTGCCCTCTCAGTCTGTTCCCATTTAAAGAAAATTTTCCCCCAACCTGCAAGCAGGTAATAGAGCCTCAGCTGCACCATTAGCTCCAAAAGATCAACCTCCCCACCAATCCAGCAGTTCTCAGGAGGTATGTTCCATGGGAAATTTCAGGGGCTTCTGCTGTTTTTCCCAGGCAGATAATCATCAAACAAATCACAATTAAAATTCACTTAGCTCTGGAAATGAGAAACTTTAGAAGAGAGGATTTGCATTTCTTTCCCGAACAAACCTAACCTCAGAAGAGTACAGATATGGCAGAGAAGTAATGCGTCTGTCCGAAGGTTGTTCCATGCACCGAGTTGTGCACCAGAGGGGGCGCTTTGACACCCAAACATTGTCTGCCATCTGCCCTGGGCAGCATTGGAACTGCTCTTTAGTTGTTATTAGGTAGGTAGATATACCTGGATTCAGGTGACATACCTACCTTAGCCTCACTCCAGTCTTATATACCATTTGATTGATAATATCTTCCTCATCACTACCACACACCTTCTTATACCCCATAACCATAGGCCCTTCATCCTCATAAAGTTACCATTGATTGGCCAAAGTGGAGCACTCCAACCTTTGTTCTTATATATTTACTCTTTTCTGCTCTACTGCCAGCCACCCACTCAGGCACATTCAATATGCAACTCCTTCCAGAGCCTCTCTGCTCAGTTTCACCTCCTCTCTTCCTACATTTCCTGTGGGCTCAAGCCACCAATGGAACTTGACTAACCTTGGTAGTAAACCCTTATTCAGGCATTTAATAGGCCTGGAAAGCCAGACTACACTGGGGCTCCTGCTGCCTGATGCCCTTGCTCCAAAGCCCCAGGTGATGCAGACACAGCCACCTGTCCTGAAGCTCACATGGTGCAGCGGGCAGAGCATGGACTCTGGTGCAAACAGTCCTGAGCTCAAACCTTAGATCTGCCACTTAGCAGCTTTTGTGCTTTATTTTCCCCACACATTACCACAGGATAGATGACAATAAAGAGAAGTAATACAGAGGACCTGGCCTGTTTTGGTAGGATCCTATAAGTTTGTCCCCAGTAGTCTTCACATCCTGGTATCCATGTTCCTGTGTAATCTCCTCCTGCACTGAATCAGGGCTAGTCTTGTGTGATCAAGAAATTACAGAGGGTATGTGACGGCATGTGACTTATGAAGGTAGAATATAAGAGGCACTGCAGTTTCTCCCTCCTCCCTAAAGTCAATGCTGTGTCAGGAGGACCCTCAGACAGCCCCATGGGAAAGCCCAGATGGAGAGGAGCTGAGATCCTCCCACCAACATTTCTTACCGAATTGCCAGTCATGTGAATGAGTTACCTTGGAAAAGGATCCTCAAACCCCATTCAAGCCTTCAGATGGCTGCAGCCCAGCTGACATCAAACTGAAATCTCAAGAGAGACTCCAAGCCACAACTATTCAGCCACACTGCGCCTGCACTCATGATTCACTGGAACCATGTGAGATAATAACGTCTTTTATTGTTTTTTAACATTCTTATTGGTTGATCTTAGAGAGAGGGGGGAAAAGAATGAGAGAAATATCAATTTGCTGTTCCACTTATTTATGCATTCACTGATGGATTCTTGCATGTGCCCTGACCGGGGATCGAACCCACAACCTTGGCATATTGAGACAACACTCTAACCAATTGAGCTACCCAGTTAGGGCTATTATTGCTTTTAACCACTATGTTTTAGAGACATTTGTTGTGCAGCAATACTAATACATAACATAATGTATGTTATATATATATTATATATATGTTATGCAGCAATAACTAATACATACATAACTAATGTGCAAGTGGTTGGTGCTCAGGTCTTTGTGTCACTCTTTCCACTAAGAGGTCAAAAGCTGTCCTTTTCTTTCCCAAGCATGTTATTCTTTGCCACAATTCATCTTCCCCCATCCCAGTGGTAATGCAATTACTCTTGGCCACATGTTATACAATATCCCCTACATGAAGATCCTTTCCAAGGGCGTGGCACTCGCCCCACCTCTCTCTGCCTTCCCTCTGTTGCACACAGCTTGTGAGGGGAATGATTCAGCATCTACTTCCTGCAGTGAAAATCTTCGACAAAAGTGAACCATTATGCAAATAGTGTGAGAAAAGGTCTGGGGCCTATTTGTGACTCCAAGTTGCATGTTAGCAGTCACTGCATAGCAACTATTCCCTATGTTTTTTTCAAAAATACCTTTGAGGGTCATTGAATTCTCCACTGAGGAAGCCTGAAGGTTTAAAAAACTGGTGTTAATTATAGGACAGAAAGATGTGAATTAAGAAAACTCCCACTCAGCCTTCAGCACATGGCTGAACTTTGTACAAAAATGAGAGGTTATGGAAAATGGCCGAAGGTTCCTTGAGACAGGGAAGAAGTCAAGTGAGTGAATGTTAATGATAACATGGGCCAGGTGGCCTCCTCTGTCCTTCTGGTGCAGTTCAAAATATGGAGCCTATCAAAATATGGTTGTTTGACTTCTCTTGCCTCTTCTCTGACCTGCCACTCCCACCCCTTACCCTGATACACTTCTATATCCACACAGATGTTAAGGATACCATGAAGCATCTGGGAGGTAAACAGGGGCAGGGGGTTGGCAGAAAAGGCATTTCCGAGTGCCCCTGGGAAGAGAAGTGCCGCAAGTCAGGTGGACAGAGAAAAGGGAAGGGCTGTGGTGGTGCTGCCTGCTGATAATGGTGAGTTTACACAGCTTCCAGCCAATCAGAGGTCAAAAGGACCAAGTCATAAGGAAAGAGAAAGATGTCCCCTCCTAAGGATGTGTACCTCCTGGTAAATCTAGTGCAAACACATCATAGGTCCTGTTAAAAACTAGGAATTGGACTTGGAGCTGTGCACAACAACTTGCCCTCCTAATTGCGGCTTTGAGAAGCAGATTCAATCATTGTACAAGTAAAGGGGATGAGGGTTGTAGCCCCAAATGCAAGTTGCTCATCCTGACTGGTCAACTGAGTCCAAATGACAGTTTATTCAAAGATGAAGACAAGAGAAATGAATTGAAGATACAGAAAGGAATTGAAATGACATCTGGAAGTTTTAAAGCAATAGTATGGCCCTGACTGGTGTGGCTTAGTTGGTTGAGCACCATCCTGCAAAGCCAAGGGTTGCTGGTTCAATTCCCAGTCAGGTTGCAAGCCTGGATTGTGGATTTGACCCCCAGTTGGGGTGAATGTGTGAGGCAGCCATTTATGTTTCTCTCTCACAGTGATGTTTCTCTCCTTCTCTGTTTCCTTCCCTTCCCCTCTCTCCATAAATAAATAAAATATTTAAAAAAACAACAACAACAGTATGGCTATGAAGAGGATATAATTTAGATTTCAAAGTACAAGAAGCCATGGTTTCTCTGAAACAAGAACTGATAGTCATGAAGAGAAAAAAGACTGGTGAGAATACATCAAGATACTGAAATGTAAATGTCAACTTGCAAATGCATTTGCTGATGTGACAGGGGTTTATATTTCTAATGTAAAGAGCTCACTTATACCAATATAAAAAGAGGCCACAGTAATAATTATATAAAGGATATAAACAGTTTCTTTGCCAGTTATTGTAGAAATAAAAATTTAAATATAAATAAAATAATTCTGGCCTATTAGATTGGCAAATATTTGAGAAGTTTAATGCAGGCTGAGGTTTGGATAAACAAAAAAATCTCATATATACTGCTACTGAGGATGTGAAATATATTTTTTCTGAGGTATAATTAGTAACAGGTATTTTTAAAAGCTTTTATAATGTTAATAAATTTTGACCCAAAGTTTCAGTTGCTGGGAATTTATGCTCATAAATATACGAGAATGGATATGTTATGGTGTATCTATACAGAAGAAAATTTGAGGACATTTGACAAAGAGGATGTGTGTTTTTTACCTACACGAACCTGAAGGATAATTTAAGACACTACAGAAAGTACAGGTGGCCCTCCGTATTTGTGAGTTTGGCATCCATGGATTCAACCAACCCCAGATTGAAAATACGAAAATATGAATGGTCTGTTGCTGCAGACATGCACTGTGCAGTTAGGCCTGCAATGGTTGTCTGTAGTGCACATGCACAGACTTTTTTCTTGTCCTTATTCTCTAAACAATTCAACGACTATTTACACAGTATTTACATAGTATTTACATTGTATTAAATATGATAAGTAATCTAGAGGTGATTTCTAGTACACAGGAGGATGGGCATAGGTTTATGCAAATCTATACTGTTTTGTATATGGGACCTGAGCACCCATGAAGTTTGGTACCTGTGGGGGGTTCTGGAGTTAATCCCCCTGGGGGGGGGGATTAAAGATAAAAGATAACAGTGGCATTTCTGGGTAATAGGAATGTAAGTAATTTTATTTTTTCTTTCAACCCTACACGTGCTAACTTTTTCTATAATCAGCATTTATTGCTTTCATAATTTAAAAAAATTAACATTTAGTTTTCCATTGCCTACAGTCACTTATCTTTCATTTAAGTAGAAATAATTTTACCTTTCTGCATTGATACACTAAATACTATAAAAATGGTGTTACCAGAATTTAATGTAAATCAAAATGTGAAGAAATAATTATGACAGTTGCTACTGTGCACCATGCTGCCGGTATCTGGGATGAGGATCATTTTGCATAACAGTAGCATCTATGAGAGATGCTACTTGTGGATACTCTGCTTGTGGATACCATTTTTGGCCTTAAAGAAAAGCTGTTGTATAAATTCTTATGAACGCCCATTCACCAATTAATCATAATTAATGCATTACTGTACCTACACTCTATGTCTACAATTCTTTGTAATTCATAATTCAACATGAAAATCTCTTTCAATAAAAATGTCTCCAGTCAGTAGTGGTTTTCAATTTATGCTTAAATATAAAACTTTTTAGCATTTAAACTGTACTTCTGGATTAGAAAGCATGCCTTAGCAGTAATATGAAAGAGCTATCATTTCATATTACTGAAATATAATGTTTTGAGATCATTTTTCAAAGCCACCCCATCTTCCATACAAACTCATATGCACACACATTAAATCCCCACCTAATTTCTGGTACATAATATGTGATAAATACATATTAGTTTAAAAAAATGAGAGAGTGGAGTCAAGCAACATCATGCTGACACTGCAATTTTATTCCACACACCCTCCCTGCCCCACCAAATAGAATGCAACATCTTTTCCCCCTCACATCTCCTTCCAGTTCCATTGCCTACCTTGGACATTGAAAGCCTCCTCGTACAACGTCCTCTCATGGTTACTGAGTGAGTTCAAAACCACAGGTGGAAATAGCTCTATTCTGGGATTTTAGAAAACTTTGTTCTGATACTTAGAAGTCCTGTACGACCTTTAGCAAATCACTTACATTTCTGAGCCTCGGTTTCCACATTTGAAGAGGACATACAATCCTGCCCTCACTGTATTATTTTGAAGATTTAAGATAACACAAGTGAAATGCTGTGTGTTATGAAATCCAAGAAGGTTTTATTTTAGGAACTTGTGTATGTTCTTTTGTACCTGATAAGATCTGTAACTACCCTGCCCCTGCTTTTACCTAGAAAGCTTAGTAATTCCATTACTCCAAATGAAGTTATTATGGCTGGCATTGACACTCAGATCAGCAAGGACTGCAGCCTCCACCTTTCATCCCAGGCTGTTTACCCAGCATCCTCCCCCTCTCTCCCTAGTCCTTTGCAGATGTCCTGGCTGCCTTGAAGAGGCAGACAATGAGAAGTCCATCACTCAAGAAGTCTCTCCTCCTTTAGAGCTGCACCTCCTCATTTTGTTTGGGTAGATGAATTGTTCAGGATTGGTTTGATTGAAGTCCAAACAATGGGCACCACAGAGAAAAGCAACAAACTCAAGTCACTAAGCCTTTCAGCAAGCAGGGCATTGTCTAATAGACTGCCTGGCCTATTTTGAGTTCAAGCTTGACAGGCCACTCTATGTCTCTTGACATAGTGAGTGAAGTCTGAACCAAGCCAGCACCTCTCTCAGTGAAGTCTGGAGGTGAACACTTTTCTTTGACCAGGGCAGATGGTAGTGGATAGCTAGGATCAGCCCCACAAAAATAGCTGGTGTCCTTTTCACTGCGCCTACCTTTTCCTAAATGACATTTAGTCCACTTTATCATTTAGAAAACTTTATTCCTTTTGCTCTTAAAAACAAATAAGAAAATAAAAGTGCATCTCCAAGAGAAAAACCATGTCAGCTTTGCTGGACTTTCATGTGTGAGTCTATGTATAGAACAATGTTTTAAGATGGATTTTGAACTTAACATGAAGCTCTTCTTCGAGCATCAAATACTCATCTTCCATATTTTAATGCCTCCTTAGTATTTATATGGGAGTCCTCTAAGCTTTGAAACCAGTTCATCCTGTTGGGAAGATAAGTGGTTTCTAAATGTTCACTGCATGCAAACCATGCTACAGCAAATGTTCCTATGACTAACTTTGTGTTATATTGTGATGGTTAGATTTCCTGAAGTGGAATTACTGGGTCAGGGTAAGGACATTTTAAGATTTTTGAAATATTTGTCAAACTGCCCTCCAGATAAGTTGTTCCAATTTTTACCCCACCAGCCATATATGTGTTCTTTACAGTATATTTAAAGTTATGTATCAGATAAGCTATATAAGTTTTCAATGTTTATACTTAAATATCTTTGATTACTAGTGAAGGGCAGCATCTTTTCTCACACTGGACCTTTACAATTTTGGCGGGTGTGTGTTTACTATTTATGCATATATTTATGTATACTGACCCACATTTACTGGGTGATTTTAATTCATTTATAAGGAACTATTGTATGTTAATATTAAAAATATTGGCTCTCAATTGAATTGTGTTGCAAATATATTCAATGTCATTGGTTTTATTTTTGTTTATTTTTTTTGATGTTGTCAAATAAATGTCTTTTTCCTCATGAGTTCTATCTATCAAGGGCCAAAATCTCTGTTTTGGAGAAACTGCCAAATTTTCAAGGAAGTGATGGGCCACTTGGGGAGAGTCCCACAGTTGACAGGTGGCCCAGTAACCTTTGCTCTCAGGCCTGCAGTGCAGCTGTCTCCAAATGCATTGACCTTCAGAGGGAAGGGTGTCTCCAGACACAGTTGTCCCCACTCTACCACTTGCTGCAGGGACCAGTGCCTCCACATTAGAAGGCATCAGCAGCCTTCCGCCAGGATTTTCTCCACTTATTTCCCAAGATACTACACTTCTTTTTCACGAATTATTACTCAGCTTTTGTGAATTTGTTAAATTTGGGCTTGTCTACACTGTGCTTTATGGAAAATTCCTCAAAGTTTGAGGCATGTAATAGACATGCCTGCCTGTCTCACTATTAAGGTTTTGTGCCATTTCACTGAACTTGAACCATGTCAGACAGGTATTGGTACTGTTTCTTGTGTCTCCATCTTTCCCAGAACATTATTTTGATATCATGTTGCCTATTATACATGTATTTTACCCATTGTTTTTTCCTTCTTTCTAGGGCTAATATATGGGAGAAGTACTAGTGTTTTGCTTTCTAATAGGAAACCGTCCTCTAGCCACTTCCCAGTTGGCCTTTGGACTACCTGGGTAGACAATTGAATCCTGTGAACATAATACTTTTGTCTTTTTTCCAATATTTGCCCATTTTCGTTTTCATGTGCAATTGCATCTGTTGATATCCTTAAGACAATATTAAGTAATGGCTATGATGGTGACAATAATGAGCACCCATATTATAACAGGACTATTTCTAGTGATTTAGTACTAAGTGAAACGCTTGTGTTACATTTTCTGTGTCAATCTGGGGATGCTGCTGGCCTTACTGGGAAGGGACCAGGATGTTTTCAGCACTGTAATGTATTTAATTATTATGAATGAAATTTTAGCAAATGTTTTTACCATGAATATATGACCATAACTTATTCAGGCTTTTCTCCTTTGACTTTTAAAAGATAAAACTAGCAGATTTTCTCATATTGAGCTATCCCCTCATTTATAGTTATAATTCTTTAAAACATGAGTGTTTCTGATTTTCCAGCTGCTTTGTGAATATGCACATTTGCTTGTTGTAATATTTTTATTTACCCTCAAATCTTCACCACACCAGTGGCATGCCTAAGTCTCGATTGAGGTCATTGTGCCATTTAAACAAATCTCTCAAACTGGGCTCAGAGAAACACAATGACAAGGCAAATATTGAATTAGAAACTTCACAATCCATCTCAATAGACACAAAAAATCATGGGACATAATCCTCCTTTATGATAAAAACACTAAGTAAACTAGGAATAGAAAGTAATATCTTCCCAGATAAAGTAAATATACAAAAACCCCACAGCTAGCATCACACTAAATGGTTAAAGACTGAGCGCTTTCCCCTAAGCACAGGAAAGGATAAGAATGTCCATGTTTATCACTTCTATTTAACATTTTCTGCATATGCTAGTCAGGGCAATTAGCCAAGAAAATGAAATAAAAGGCATATAGATTGAAAAGGGAAAAGTAAAACATTCTCTATGTGCAGGTGAAATGATCTTGTACAAAGAAAGCCCTAGTAAATTCACTACAAAACTACTAAAAGTAATAAATGAACTTATCAAGGTTACAAAGATACAAGACGAATACATAAAAATCAACTATATTTCTATAGTAGCAATGAATAAACTGAAAACAAACTTAAGAAAACAATTCAACTTATAATAGCATCAAAGATAATGAAATGCTTATAAATAAATTTAACAAATAAGTGTGAAAATTATCCTGAAAACTACAAAACATGGTTGAAAAAATTTAAGACCTTAATAGACATCCCATGTTTATAGATAGTAGATTTAACATTATTGAGAGGGCAGTTCTCCCCAAATTGATCTACAGATTCAATGTAAATAAACGCTATCAAAATCCCAGCTGACTGTGCTGGAAAAACTGACATATTTGTCCTGAAATTCATTTGGAAATTTAAGGAACTTAGAGTAGCCAAACCACATTAAAAGAATAAGAATAAGAAGAGTAGGAATGAGGAGGAGGAGGGGCAGAAAGGAGGAGAAGAAGAAGGAGAAGAAGAAAAACAGCTGGAATACTCACATTTCCTAAGTTCAAAACTTACTAAAAGCCTATAGTAATCAAGATAGTGTCATACTAAAGTAAAGATATAGATTAATGGAGAGTCTAAAAACTAACTCTAGCATTTACAGCCAATTGATATTTTACAAGAGTGCCAAAGCAATTCAATGGGGAAAGTGGAATTTCTTTAACCAGTGCTGCCAGGGCAACTAGATATCCACTTGAAAATTACAAAGTTTCATTCTTACCTCATACCATATGTGAAAATGCAACTTAAAATGAATCAAAGAGCTATGTGTAAGAGCTAAAACTGTATTCTTAGAGGAAGTATGTCTGTTTTTGTGACCCTAGATTAGGCCATGGTTTTTTAGGTTAGAAACCAAAAGTAGAGCAACAACAACAACAACAACAACAACAAAAAGATAAATTGGACATCATCAAAATTAAAAACTTTTGTGCTTCAAAGGACATCACCAAGAAAGTGAAAAGAAACCTCACAGAATGCGAGAAAACTTTGCAACTCATGGATGTGATAAGACACTTGTATCTAGAATATACAGCCTTACCTCATATTATTGCTTTATTGTACTTCAGAGATGCTGCATTTTTTTTTTTTTTTATAAATTGAAGGTTAGATCCTCCACCAATAAAAATAAGATAAAATAAAATTATGACTCACTTTATTGCAGTAATCTGGAACTGAACTTGGAATATCTCTGAGGCCTGCTAGTAAAAAAGAACCCCTACACCTCAATAATGACACCCAATTAAAAAATAGGAAAGGATCTGAATAGCTATCTCTCCAAAAAAAGATATACAAATGGCCAATAAGACCAAGAAAACATTTTCAACATTTTTAGTCAATGGGGAAATGCAAATCAAAACTACCATGTTATACTCACTAGCCTGACTATAATTCAAGAGATAATAACAAGTATTGCTGAGGATATGTTTACCTATAACTTTTATTTTTATTTTTTTAAATATTTTATTTATTTCTTTTTAGAGAGACGGGGAAGGAAGGGAGAAAGAGAGGGAATGAAACATCAATGTGTGGTCGCCTCTAGCACACCCACCACTGGGGATATGGCCTGTAACCCATATGTAACATGTGCCCGGACTGGGAATCAAACTGGTAATGCTTTGGTTCACACACCTGCGCTCAATTGCTGAGGATATGGATAAAGTAAAAGCCCTCTTTTTTTGCACATTGGTTGGAATGTAAAAGGGTGCAGCTGCTTTGGGAAAGAGTCTAGCAGTTTTCAAGTGGTTAAATATAAAGGTAAGAGCAATTTCACTCCTACATATACACCCAAAAGATATCACATCACAACTGCTGGAGTTCTATTGGTCAAAGCAAGACATAGAGCAAAAGTCAACTCAAAATAGGCAGAGAACTGCATCCTACCATATACCTGCAAGAAAAACCAGAAATATTTAGTGGACTATGCTACTCCCTGCTATAATTTGCTCTTCTTTCCACCAAATAGTCTTTCACAAACAGAACCCACTATGTCCTCAATGGAAACAAGTCACTGCATCCAGCCCACTGTCTGGCATCTCTAATATCCCTTGTTTCTCTAACAGGACTGAAGCGATTCCTCTTGGTCCAGAGCCCTAAGAAGTAAAAAGACAAATTATCTGTTTCCACATATTCAGTATAAAATAGTGAAACAGGGAGAATGGGAGAAAAAGATCAATCACCACTCTGGCAGTTCTAATGTCCCTTGGGCAGACACCATGGAGACCTGGGTTATAAGAATGTTTCTGCCGGGGCGGGGGCGGGGGGAAGATGGCGGCGCAGTAGAAAGGAGCATATTTCGCTTCCCCCTACACCTGAGAGAATATTCTGGCCAATTTACATCGGAACGGAGCAGGCAGCCATCAGAAACACAGCATATTTGAAATCAGGAGATCAAAAATTGTAGTGGACACTGAAAAACCAGACGGTAAGGAGAGTACTTCAGAACAATAAGAGCCCAAGGGGCAGCATGGACACCAGGGCCGGGTCTGAGGCCCTGGGCAGATGCTCGCCAGGCTCGCCACAAGATTAGGAAGGGAGCTGGGTCTACCGCTCCCTCCCCAGCCAAACAAAGTTTTAGCTGCACTGGAATAAACCCAGTTGCTTGAAATCTCACAGAGAGGAGTTGGGGTCTCAGTGGTGGACAAGCTGGGGGTGTGAACGCCCACGCATATCCCGGGGAAGGACTGCATACTGGAGCTCGCCTGAATGTTGGTGGCCAGAGCCACTGGGACAGCCACACACCTGAGCTCCCAGGGCCTTTGAGTCCTGGCACCGGAGAGACAGCTGCAGGCCTGGGCTTGCGGGATCCCGCACAGTGCCCACCGGTCCTTTGGCTCCTGGCGCCACTGGGACAGCCACATGCCTGGGCTCACGGGGGAGCCTGGCGCCCATGGGACGGCTGCTCACCTGAGCTCGAGGGACCTCCCATGACCGGCGGCGCCATTGGAACAGGCGCGCGCCCGAGGGACGGCTGTTCTGCTGCTCACCTGAGCTCGCAGGGCCTTTGGCTCCGGGCGCCGGTGGGGCAGCCACGCACCTGAGCCCGCCATCTGTCGGGGACGATTGCACGAGGATTGGCACCTGTGTGTGACCACAGGTGGCTGCGAGATCATAGGCACCTGCGTGCAACTGGGATAGGCACACGCATCCTCAGAACTTATACCTGAGGCCCTGGGCAGAGAGGCCCAGGCCTAGCACTGAGGACAGTAGCACAAAGATAGCTGAGCGCTGAACAGGGACAAAAGTGATACTGTAACCCCTAGGCCATTGCAGCCAGCAAGACCAGAAACACCAGCTCAGCGAAATTGAAAACAGCAAGAGTTGTTGGGTTTTTTTTAATTTTATTTTTTCTTTTTTCTTGTTGCTTTTTTCTTTTTTCTCTTTTTAAATTTTAATTTTTTTCTATTTTTTTATTATTTTTTATCTTTTTTTAACCCCTCAATGCCCTTTACTTTGCATATCTTCTTTCTTGCCTTATTCCTTCTTCCTTTCTTTCCAATTTTATCTCTTCTTCCTTCCTCTTTTCTTCTTTTTCTTTCTTCTCTTCTTTCCTCTTTTTTTCTTTTTCTTTCTTCTCTTCTTTCTTCTTTCCATTTTTTCCTCTTTTCTCTTTTTAAATACCCATGAGTAAGACAAAAACAAAACAAAACAAAACAAAACAGCAACAACAACAAAAAAACAACCCTGGAATTGTGAAAAAAACAGACATGATCCCAAGGAGGGGGCATTTCAACAAATAAGACAGTGGAACCTGTGAACACCAGGATACCTGAAGCAGACAGCACCACTGAATCTCATAGATATTCTACCACAGAAGTTCACACCATAAACTCAGGGAGCCAGAACAGACCAATTGAAGAAGTTAAGGCTAATAAGAAGAACCTCAAAAACAATGGGAAGACAAAGAAATAATCCCCAAATGAAAGGAAAGGAGGAAGCCCCAGAAAGAATGCTAAATGAAATAGAGGCAACTCAACTGTCAGATTTTAAGTTCAAAGCAATGGTTGTCAGGAAGCTCCATGAGCTCTCAATGAGCTACCAGAAATTACAGGGAAGCTACGATGAACTCACTGCAAACTATATCAACATGAAAAAGGAAATAGAAACTATCAACAAGGGCCAAGAGGAAATGAAGAGTACAATTTCTGAACTGAAGAACACAGTGGAAGGAATGAAAAGCAGAATTGATGAAGCAGAAGATCGGAGTAGCGAGTTGGAGGACCAAGTAGAAAAAAAAAACCCAGAAAGAGCAAGAAAAGAAAAAGAGGCTCAGAAAGAATGAAGGGGGGTTAAAGGAAATGCAAGACAATATGAAACATAATAATATCCATATAATAGGGATACCAGAAGGAGAAGAAGAGCAAGGGATAGAAAACCTATTTGAAAAAGTAATGATGGAAAACTTCCCTAATTTGATGAGAGAAAAAGTCACACAAATCCAGGAAACACAGGGAGTCCCAATCAAGAGGAACCCAAAGACGCCCACTTCAAGACACATCATAATTAAAATGGCAAAATTACAAGACAAAGAGAGAATCTTAAAGGCAGCAAGGGAGAAACAGGAAGTAACATACAAGGGAGACCCGATAAGGCTAGCAGCTGACTTCTCAATGGAAATGCTCCAAGCTAGAAGATAATGGCAAGAAATATTCCAAGTAATGAGAACCAAAGGTCTGCAACCAAGACTACTTTACCCAGCAAGGCTTTCAATCAAGATAGAAGGCCAAATAAGGAGCTTCCCAGACAAAAGAAGTCTCAAAGAATACACCTCTACCAAACCAGTTCTGCAAGAGATGCTGAAGGGACTGTTTTAGGGAAAGGAAGGAAAAGGGAGAGAGAGACAGAGGAACATGGGTACGAAAATGGCAATGAATCAGTACCTATCAATAATAACCTTAAACATAAATGGATTAAATGCTCCAATAAAAAGACATAGAATAGCTGAATGGATAAGAAAGCATGACCCACATATATGCTGCCTACAAGAGACCCATCTCAGGATAAAATACCTACACAGACTCAAAGTGAAGGGCTGGAAACAAATTTTTCAAGCAAATGGATGGAGAAAAAAAGCCAGGGTAGCAATACTCATATCAGACAAAATAGACTTCAAAAGATGAGCCATAAAGAGAGATCCAGAAGGTCATTTCATAATACTCAAGGGAAGAATCCAGCAAGAAGGCATAAGCATTGTAAATATATATGCACCCAACATAGGAGCACCTAAATACATAAAGAAAATCTTAGAGGACTTCAAGAAAGATATTGACAGCAATACAATTATAATAGGGGGTTTTAACACCCCATTGTCAAAAATGGACAGGTCTTCCAAACAAAAAAATCAACAAAGATATTGTGGCATTGAACAACATTCTGGATGAAATGAGATTAACTGATATATATAGAGCCCTTCATCCCAAAGAAGCTAAATACACATTCTTTTCTAATGCACATGGAACATTTTTAAAGATAGACCACATGATAGGATATAAAACAAGTGTCAACAAATTCAAGAAAATTGAAATCATACCAAGGATTTTCTCTGACCACAAGGGACTGAAACTAGAAACCAACCTTGATGGGAAAAACCCAAAATCCTCAAAATCATGGAGATTGAATAGCATGTTATTAAACAATGAATGGGTCAAGAATGAAATTAGGGAAGAAATCAAAAGGTTTCTGGAAACAAATGAAAATGAACTCACAACAACCCAAAACTTATGGGACACAGGGAAGGCAGTCCTCAGAGGGAAATTCATAGCAATACAGGCCTACCTAAAAAAAGATAGAAACATTTCAAACAAACAACTTAACTCTACACCTACAAGAACTTGAGGAACAACAACAAAGACAGCCCAGAGCAAGTACAAGGAAGGAAATAACCACGATCAGAGCAGAATTAAATGACATAGAGACTAAAAGCACAATTCTAAGGATCAATGAATCCAGGAGCTGGTTCTTTGAAAAGATAAACAAAATCAACAAGCCTTTAAGCAGGTTCATCATGAAAAAAAGAGAGAGGACCCAAATAAACACAATCAGAAATGAAAGAGGAGAGATTACAACTGACACCACACAAATACAAAGGATTGTAAGAAATTACTATGGAGAACTATATGCCAAAAAATTTGAAAACCTAGGTGAAATGGACAAGTTTCTAGAAAAATATAATCTCCCAAAACTCAATGAGGAAGAAGCAGAAAGCCTGAACAGACCAATAACAGCAGATGAAATAGAAGCTGTAATCATGAAACTCCCAACGCACAAAAGCCCGGGACCGGATGGTTTCACAGGAGAATTTTACAAAGCATTTAAGGAAGAGCTAACCCCTATCATTCATAGACTCTTCCAAAAAATCCAAGAAGATGGAAAACTCCCAAACTCTTTTTATGAAGCCAGCATCATCCTAATCCCCAAACCAGATAAAGCCACAACAAAGAAAGAAAACTTGAGGCCAACATCGCTGATGAACACAGATGCTAAAATTATCAACAAAATATTGGCAAACCGCATTCAACAATACATTAAAAAGATCATACAACATGACCAAGTGGGATTCATCCCAGGGATGCAAGGATGGTTCAACATTTGCAAATCAGTGAATGTAATACATCACATAAAGAAAAGCAAAGACAAAAATCACATGATCATATCAATAAATGTGGAAAAAGCATTTGATAAGGTACAGCACCCATTTATGATAAAAACACTCAGCAAAGTGGGAATAGAGGGAGCATTCCTCAACATAATCAAGGCCATATGAGAGACCTACAGCCAACATCATACTCAATGGGCAAAAACTAAAATCTTTTCTACTAAGATCAGGAACAAGACAAGGTTGTCCACTTTCACCACTTCTATTCAATATAGTATTGGAAGTCTTAGCCATAGTAATTAGACAAGAAAAGGAAATAAAAGGCATCCAAATTGGAAAGGAGGAAACAGCAATCATTGTTTGCAGATGACATGATAGTGTACATAGAAAATCCTAAAGACTCGGCCAAAAAGCTGCTTGACCTAATTAATTAATTTGGCCAAATAGCAGGATACAAAGTCAATATCCAGAAATCAAAGGCATTTTTGTATACCAACAATGAAAGAGCAGAAGCAGAAGTCAAGGAAAAAATCCCATTTGATATAGCAAAAAGAAAAATAAAATACCTAGGAATAAACCTAACCAAGGAAGTAAAGGATCTATACTGAGAAAACTACACAACACTGAAGAAAGAAATTAAGGAAGACACAAACAAATGGAAACGTATACCGTTTTCATGGATTGGAAGAATTAAAATCATTAAAATGTCCATACTACCCAAAGCAATTTACAGATTCAATGCAATACCTATCAAATTACCAATGGCATATTTCACAGATATAGAACAAATACTTCAAAAATTTATATGGAGTCATAAACGACCTCAAATAGCTGCTGCAATTTTGAGAAAGAAGAGCAAAGTAGGAGGGATCACAATACCTGACACCAGACTGTATTACAAGGCCACTGTAATCAAAACAGCCTGGTACTGGCACAAAAACAGGAACATGGACCAGTGGAATAGAACAGAGAGCCCAGAAATAAACCCAATTCTCTATGGTCAATTAATATTCGACAAAGGAGGC